>APFE031445732.1:48043-60935 GCA_000404065.3 Pinus taeda
GGGGGAGGGCTCTGAACACTGTGGGAGGCCGACGCGTGGCGGGGGTACGGCGGTAAAAACGCCAATCCCCCAGACGCAAAAGGTCGGGCATCTTTTATACAATATCGACCGCCCACCCTTGGATCGCATCCCCCACGATCGGACGACCGGCGGGGGAAACGATATGATGATGCGTTAAAACAGGGGGACCCGCCGATTATTTTATTGGTTTAAGTAAATCGCGCGCGGGGGGTCTTTAACATTAGGATTTTGGTTTTTAGCTTAATAATGTTTTAATTAAAAAACATTACAAACACCAACCTTAGCGCGGAAAAGTGGGGAAAGGGGTTAATGAGGGCGGGGACTATGGATTTTTGGTTTTTAGCCAAAGTTTTTTATTGAAAACCCATAGTTTAGGATTATAGGGGGTTAATATTAACCCCTAATGGATTAATATTTCCCAAGAAATGTTGTATAGCTATAGTGCTAGGGTGAAGGGTATTTACATAGATTTTTTGGGATTTTTATATAGATTTTTGTAAAATTAGGGGAGGGGAATGCTTAGGGAGCTAAATAATACATCAATTGTTAATATGACATTTGTGAGGTGATTGTAGGGGCAAAGACTAAGTTTTAAGAAGTAAAAATTAGGAATGGAAGATGAGGGAAATGAGAGTAAATATTTTTACACAAAAAATGTGGCTTCTTTCTCTTGACTAAACTTCATGGTTTGACCTAGTAGCTTGTCATGAACTGAAGTGGAACTGGACACTTTGAGCAGATCTCAAGGTCCTTGGGGATGTTAGTAAATGATGTTTGGGGGAAAAAAGGGGAAATTAGACATGCTTCCAATGTTATGTCCTCAAACCTCTGCTATGATGCCAATACCCTGAATGGAATGGGTCTTTGAACTTGATAAGCCAATTGATGATGGCCCTTCCTTTCTGCAACCTTGCACTACTTACCTAACCTAGTAATCCTAACATTTTTTCTTCACTTGAAGTGGGTGCACTTGAATTAGCAGACCCTGATTGTTCTCTTTTTCTTTTGACTTCCCTTCTATCTAAATCTACCCTTATTTCTTCCAAGGACCTAGATTAAGCAGTTGGGCTCCTTCATTTCTCTACCTAGCTAGTCATCTGCCAAGCTTGAGCTATTTGGACAGGAAACATTCTCTATTCTACAAAAAGAAATTTAAACATGGCATGGTCCAGATTAGACTATTGGGCCATCCTTCAAATATGATTATCAGCAGTATTTGTAGAGTATGATACTGCCCAAAGATAGTAGTGGCATTTTGACTGGCCACTTTCTTGGCCTTTAGTTTGGGGTTCATTTTCACTTTCCTTTTGAGCATTTGTTTTTGTTGCCTTTTGATTATTCTTTTAAGGCATACCCTCTTTTCATTTTTTAATTTTCATAGTATGTACACAAAATATGGAACCTTTGCAGCCTGCAATGATGAACATATTTATCCCTTCCACTATCAATCATGAAATATGAAACCTATTGGTATAGGAACCTAACAAACACAACCTTTTTACCATAGACTAGCTCATAGGGCGTAAATCTAGTGGTGGTCTTCCATGTTGTATTATAGGCCCATGTGGGATCAACTAGTCTCTCTACCCAATCCTTCCTGTTGTTCCTCACTGCCTTCATTAAGATGTTCTCCAGTGCCCTATTGGTCACTTCCACTTTCCCATTAGATTGTGGATGATAAGGAGTTGAGGTCCTATGCTTGATTTTGTGATGGCTTAACAGTTCTTCAATCATGATGGAGGTAAACGGGCTGCCTTCGACTGTGACTGGCTCCCTAAGGTACCCAAATTTGTACAATATATTCTCCCTTACGAACTCAGTCGCCTTCTCTTCTGTTGCTACCTTAATTACCTTGGTTTCAGCCTAGTTAGTCAAATAATTAGTGTACACAATGATGTGTTGTTTTTGCTTTGAAGGAGGGTTGATAGGTCCAATGAATTCCATGCTCCACTTATCAAATGGCTCGAAAGTCGCTTGAGGTTGTAGGGGAATTTCATCTCTTGGAGTAGGCTTTCCCGTCCTCTGGCACTGATCACACTGACTAATATGTTTTTTCACATCCTGATGAATAGTAGGCTAATAATAGCCTATTGCGACACTTTGAATGATGTCCTTTTTGCTACAAATTGACCTCCACAAGGCCCATCATGACAGGTTAGAAGGATGTCAAATACTTCCTCTTCCCTTACACACCTTCTTAAGATTTGATCTGGGCCAAGTTTGAATAGATTTACCCCAATCTAGGTGAAGGGGTTGCTCTTTCTGACTATCTTGCTCTTTTCTTTGGAGGGCAAGTTTGGTGGGAACTATGCTGATACCAAATAGTTTGCTATATCAAGAAACCATGGGGAGAGAACTGAAATAGCAAACAAATGCTCATCTGGTAATTAGTCATCCACCATTCCTTCTTCACCTGTAGGTAGATTCATTCTGGATAGGAAGTCAGCAACAACATTTTCCTTGCTAGGCTTATCAACAATAGTTAGATCAAACTATTGTAATAGAAGCAACCATCTTATGATTCTAGCATTCACATCTAGTTTGTTCATTAAATCTATGATTTCAGCATGATCAGTATGCACAAATGTTTGATAGCCTGTAATGTAATGCCTAAATTTGTTCAATGAATGCACAATAGCCAAGAGTTCCTTTTTGGTCACAGTATAGTTTAGCTCAGACTTTGGAGTAGGTGTTCAATTAAATCATCCTCATCTTTCTATCCTCCTCCTATGGTTGCTTCCAAACTATAAAGTTGTGCAGAATAAACCTCATCCTCTTCCTCCTCCTCCAGCCATAAAGGTAAATCATGCTCTAGGGTAGGTTAAGCAAGAGGTATAGGACTAATTGTTTGGACATATGCCCATTCTTGATGGTCATATTCCAAGCTCTGCAGCTAATGTAAGCAAAAATTTTGGCCAACCATGGCCTCCCAAGCATGAGAGGGTAACCAGTAAGCTTAGCCTTAGGCTTTAGAACTAGGAAATCTGTAGGGTACTCCCAAGAGTCAATGGAGACCATAACACCCTCCACAATTCCCTCAGGCGTGACTGTGGAATGATCTGCAAGTTGTAGAACTATTGTGGTCTTCCTTAATGACCCTTGGAGATTAAGCTTGAGCATGGTGTCCTTGCTCATCACATTAATGGAAGCCCCAAGATCAATCCAAATGTGTGGGACAATGGTGCCATTGATGTGAAAATCTACCACAGGGCTTCCAGGGTCTAAATATTTTGGACATATTACCTACCCCAGCATTAAGTCAGACAACTTCCCAATGACATTGATGGTAGCGACATCCCTTTTTCTTCTTCCTAGATGCTTGAAGCACTTATCCTTTATCAACTTATTATAAATGGGAACATCTTTGATTTCTTGGAGAAGGGGGATCTTTACACATAGATTCTTCAATTCTCCGAGAAGTTTAGTTTCTTCTAGGGTAGGCTGGAGTGGTTGGGTTAATCTCTTAGGAAAGGGTGGATTTACTTTAAGGTTTCTTTCCTTTTCTTCTTCCTCAACCTCCCTATGTGGAGAGGAAGGTTGGTTATCAGGGAGAATTCTCCCTGATCCTAGGTTGATCTCTTGGATTTCTACAACATAAGTTGGGTAAGATGTCTCTCCACTATATGCTTGTTCATTCTACCTATTTTTTGGGTTTGAATTTGGCTGGGTAGGCATCTTGGGTTGCTGAGGTAGAGCAGTGTGTAGGAGTTTTGGTTGGGTAGGTGGTGGAGGCAATAGGGCTGGAACATTGTTGAATTGGGGCCTCCACCCCTGAGGTGGGGTATTCCACTAATGTTGTGGCTGAACATAAGGTTGAAATGACTGGTTGGCTGGCTGGGATTGATACTGAGATGCATAGGACGAAGGAGGGGGTGTAGACCAGGAAGGATGAGCAGGGAGTCCCCAAGAAGGTATAGATGTGGTTTGGTTGGGGTTGTAATATGCATGGGATGGCCCTTGCATACCCTGCTGGTATGGTCTAGGCCCAGGAGGTCTCCTTTGGTTGATGTAGCAAAGTTGCTCAACGACCCCTTTAGCTCCTTGATATATAGACTTGAGTCGAGGTAAAGAATGGCACTTTTCTGTGGAGTGGTTTTCTTCATAGACTGAGAAAATATTAATACAGTTCAATGGACATTCATCCCTAGGATGCCACCTAGTGCATCTACGACAAAAGATGGCCAAGGCTGCCTCTACTTCCTCTTACTTCCTTTTGATGTTCATGGTGTCCAATTGCAAGGCAGGGGTTTGCATCACGTCACTTTTGAAATCTTCTAGCATATTTCCAATTTTACCCTTGATGGATAAGTTAGAGGATGATGTACTGGCCATAGGTTGACTACGGCTACCCTTTTTCCTCACTGCCATAGAATGGTTTCTAAAGAAAGCCTTAATATCCTCATAGGGTAATTGGTAGACATCTCCTCCTGCTATCATATTTAAGGTATCCATAAGATCTTCCCTTACTCCTCTAAGCAAGACCAACTTTAGTGACTCAAGGTTAAGTGTGCACCTGACCCTTTTGTAACTAAGCTGGAATATTTTTTCATAGTCTTCTAGGGATTCATCCTGGCTTATGGTCATCCTAAAAATCTCTTCTTTAGTGTCCTTTGACCAAAATTAGTCCCTATATTTGTTGTTAAAAGTCTTCTGCATCTAAGCCCAAGTTGTGACGCTATCCCCACGTAAACGCATGAACCAATGCAATGTTGCACCGTTGAGGGTAGATGGGAATAGTTTTAAATTTTTCTCATCATTTGTATAGTCATAGGTTCAACATATAACAGAAAATTCAAATAGGAAAGTGTTAGGGTCCGTTGTGGTCAGGCCATGGAAATGAGGTAGAGTAGAGGGGCTTATTTTCTTCATCTTAGTGTCCCCATTAATTTCCCTGATGGGGAGGGCACTCTCAATTCTCTCTCTATCTCTCCTATCATTTTGGTTTCCAGCCATTAGTTCAATAGGAATGGCTTCTTCCTCTTCTTCTTCTTCTGTAGGTTCCTCAAATAGGTAAGGTTTCTCACCTAAAGGATCTTCCAATTCACTGTCACTGAAGAAGAGAGAAGGTTGCATGTTGGTTGCAGTGGGGGTATTTGACAAGAATTTCCCTAAAGTGTCCCTAATCCTATGAGGCATGAAAGGAAATTTCTTTGGGTTGGTTTTTGTAAGATTTTTTTAAAGCTAAAAAGTACTTGCAGAATGGAAAGGAAAGTAGATAATGAAAATAGAGAGAAAGAAAGAAACTAGACTACTTTTCCAAAAATAAACTAATAGAAAAAATTTGAAGACTAGATGTAGAAGAAAAGAAAATTTGGAGACTAGAAATAGAAGAAAGAAGTAAGTACTTCTACTTAAATACCTCCTCGACAATGGTGCCAAAAAGTGATGAGCCTAGGTATTGCAACAATAATTCTGCAACTCCTAGGGCTACCATCTTTACTTATCAACCCACGGTTCATACAAACATGGAGGTGATAGTGTTATATGCACAAGTACAAGTGAAGGTCTTGCTTGTTGTCACTGTTTGTCTGGAAAGAGACCCCAGGGGTTCCAAGACAAACTTCTATAGGGTCAGAAGAAGCTTAATTCTTTGATGGAAGGAGAGAAAACCTATTCTAAGAGAGAGCTACTCTACTGCAGTAATGAACAAAACAACATGAAATGCTAAACTTACACCATAACCTAACTAACCAATTAAACGGTTATGCTAAGAAGAATTGCTAAATTAACACTAAGCTAATGCTAATTATCTAAGTTACAGAAGTAAAGAGCATCAAAACTAGACAAAGGTGTAACAAAGAAACTTAGGTTAAATCGGGTTTCAAGCAGAAAAAGCAATCGGAGGTCGAAATCAGTGAAAGGAGGACGTGAGGGAGAAATAGTGCGTAAGAACTATTGGATCAATCAGGTGAAAGGCTTCAGCAACTAGATGGATGAATACGATGAACATGCACAATGAACGATGGAGATCATATTGTGTGGGTTAAGTCAAGAGATAGATGGTCGAGGCTAACAAGAGAGATGGGTGACTGAGATCTTATCGCGTTGGTGAAGTCAAGAGATGGACGGTGGAGATGGGGAAAGAAATGTGTGGAAATGAGGGAGTGGGTTTCTAAGGCAATAAGTAGTTTCTCACGTGCCCTTCAGGCTATAAGAAGTTTTTGGAAATTTCACATGATTAGCCTTACTGTGTGACACGTAGCATGAGAAAACCACTTTTCTTGCGTGATCTCGAGCGGATAACATTTGTGCACTAATCCACGTGAGATTGTGCAATAACCACTGGATCAGGTGGGGCTGATCAATGGTGGAGATCAGTCAAGCTAGTTGGCAATCAGGTGAACCAACAATCATCGGATCAGGCAAGGCAGATCGATGGTGGGGGTCTAAAGTGCCTAAAGGTGTGGAGGTGACGCGATGGCCATTTTCTCAAGTGAGGCAAATCGATGGTGGGACTTAAAGTTCATAAAGTGAGTGGTGTACTCCATGCAAGGCTGCAGATGGAGAAAATAGTGAATCAGATGATGACTGTGAAGGCTCGTTAGTGATCGGACAATGATGAAGCGATGCATGAGGAATGTGTTGGAGGTGATTTCAAATGAAATTGACAAAGAGAGCCAGTTCAGGTGAACAAACAATTTCTTCGAACAACGAACTCCATAGCCCATGCAAGAACCAGAGACTTGTGTTTTTGGGGCTGCTGAAGGGTCTCTGCCTCAAGTCATGGTCCTAGAGGGAGGAGATGAGGCTAAGACACCTGTGCACAACCTGATAGTAATCTTTTCCTCTAACTAACCCGTGAATTAAGAAAACACAAATGGAAGTAAACTAAAATCCAATGCAGCTACTGAAGAAAGTGAGCAGAAATAGAAAGATATTGAAACAAATGAACAGAACTAGAAAGCTACTTAAACAAATGAATCAGAACTAGAAAACTACTTCAACAAAAGAATCAACAAACCGTGAAACTACTCAAGCAAATAAATAGAACATAACTCTTATGCTAGCAGATATGTACAATGAAAAGGAGCTTTGGCTGCTTGGGTCGGGCCCTAACCCAAGAGCTTCAGCCCTCAGAGTTAACTCAGAGTTGTCTTAAATAGAACTCGTTCTTATTAGAAAAACCATGGATTACAAAGAAAACTATCACAAGCCTTTGCATCTCAGAAATAAAACAGAGTTTTACAATAGAAGTTTGAATTCTACTGAGGTCCTAAGCCTCTCTATTTATACATTTAAAGTCTCTAACGACTTCTTTCCCATTATGGAGGCTTGGCTCCCAACTTAAGATAAACTATTTTTTGTCCCTTTCCCTTGCTTGGTTGTCTTTTAGTCTTCAAAGCGATGGTTGTGTGCATTACGAGTTGATGGTGGAATATTCAAATGGAGGGGTAGTAAATGAGGAGGATTTACCTCCTATAATTACTCTCCCTTGTCCCATTCTAGTTTTACCAAGGTCTTTCCCATACTTCCTTTCTTTTATACTTTATACCTGCATTTTCCTTACTTTTATCCTCTATTCCTGTATTTCATGCACATTAGACCATAAAGCAACATATCCAACTCTAACTCATTTCATAAACAAAATATAATCAAAAGTATGCAATAAGTTGTGAGAATAGTTGGTTTGACTAAGCTAGGAGGTGAATTAAGGTCAGTTAAGGCCCATCTAATTACTCAATGATGAGGCTCATCAGTGGCCTCAGCTAGTCTATCTTCCCAATATTTTCTGCTACTACTAACCACTTTGGTCAAGATGCCCTCTAGTGCTCTATTGGTCACCTCCACTTGCCCATTAGCTTGTGGGTGATAGGGAGTGGAGGTCCTATGCTTGATATTGTGCTGGCTTAACATGTCTTCAACCATGTTGGATGTAAACTGGTTGCCTTGATCACTAAATAGTTCTCTAGGGTACCCAAAATTGTAAAAGACATTTTCCCTTAATAACTTAGCGACCTTCCCCTCTATTGTTGCCTTGATTGATTTTGTTTCATCCCATTTAGTCAGGTAGTCAGTGCACACAAGGATGTACTACATCTTCTTGGAAGGAGGGTCAATAGGTCCAATGAAATCCATGCCCCACTTGTCAAATGGCTCGAAAGTCACTTGAGGTTGTAGAGGCATTTCATCCTTTGAAGTAGGCTTTCCCATAATTTGGCATTGATCACACTGACTAGTATATCCTTTCACATCCTGATGAAGAGTGGGCCAGTAATAACCAACTTGTAACACCTTGAATGTTGTCCTCTTTGCTGCAAAGTGACCTCCATAAGGCCCATCATGACAGGTCAGAAGGATGTCAAAGAATTCCTCCTCCATGACACATCTTCTAATAATTTGATCCAAACCTAGTTTGAAGAGGTTTCCCCTAATCCAAGTGAATGGGGCGCTTTTCCTCACAATCTTGATTTTCTCTTTGGAGGACAAATTTGGTGGGAAATGTGCAGATACCAAATAGTTTTCTGTGTCAGCAAACCATGGAGAGAGATCTGAAATGGCGAATACATGTTCATTCGATAAGTGGTCATCAACCATTCCTTCCTCACTTGAAGGTAAAGTTAATCTGCACAAAAAATCTACAACAACATTTTCTTTACCAGGCTTATCAACAATGGTTAGATCAAACTATTGTAATAAAAGTAACCATCTAATAATCTAGGCCTTCATATCAGGTTTATTCATTAAATATTTGATTGTAGCATCGTCAGTATGTACAAATGTTTCATAATCTATAATGTAATGCCTAAATTTGTTGAATGAATGCACAACAACTAGGAGCTCCTTTTCGGTCACTGTGTAGTTCAATTTGGCCTTTGACAGATTCTTACTAATAAAGTAAATGGCATAAGGCAATTTTACATCTATCTGACCTAGAGAGGATCCTATGGCTTTCTGTGAGGAATCAACATGTCTATGAAAAGGAAGTGCCCAATTTGGGCCTCGGAGAATAGGTGCAATGGTTAACTTGTCCTTCAAGGTGTCAAGGGCCTCTTGACAACATTTTGACCATACAAACTCAGAGTCTTTGGCCAACAACCCAAATAAAGGGGAAGCTAACTTGTTGAAGTCTTTTATAAACCTTTGATAATATCCATCTAACCCTTGGAAACTTCTGACATCTCTATATTTTTGCGGAGGTGGGACCCTTTGGATGATAGCTATTTTGTTTGGGTCCACCTGCAGTCCTTGCTGGGATATTGAACGACCTAGCACAATCCCTACAGTCATCAAGAACTCACATTTTTTGGGACTAAGGGACAAGTTCATTTGAATGCATTTGTTCAGCACCTTACCTAAGTTGGACAGAGCCTCCCAGAAATCACATCAATAATATGTAAAATCATCCATATAAATCTCTACTACATCATGGACTAACTTGGCAAAGATACTCAGGACTGCTCTTTGGAAAGTGGCAAGATCATTGAATATACCAAAAGGAAGGACCCTATAGGTGAAAGTACCCCAAGGACAAGTGAAAGTGGTTTTATCCTTGTCTTCTAGGTTGATCTGTATTTGATTGTACCCGCTGAATCCATTTAGGAAAGAGAAAAAAAATTTCCCTACCAGGCCATCTAGCACTTGTTCGATGAAAGCTAAAGGGAAATGGTCCTTCTTTGTGGTTGTGTTTATCTTTCTGTAATTGACACAAATCCTCCACTTACCATTTTTCTTTGGAACCAACGCCAAATGAGAGACTCACTCACCGTCGGAGATAGGGTAAATGAATCCTGCATCTAACATCTTTTGCAGTTCTTCTTTGACTATATCTTTAAGAGTTGGATTCATCCTCCTTTCGAGTTGCCAGACTGGTTTGTAACCTTATTTGATATAAATGTGCTGAGTACACATCGAGGGGTGCACTCCCTTCATTTATTTGTAACTCCAAGAAAAGGCATCCAGGTGTTCCTTTAGCATATTGCACAACTTTTCTTCTTGCTAAACAGAAAGAGATGGGTTGATTTTCAAAGTTCTCTCTAGGTTGAATTCTATGGTTTTGACACAGATAGGTTTGGAATCGGCTAAGCATAAATCAATTTGATGGTTGTTCTGGGTCTCCTTTAGTACTTCTTCTAAGGATACTGTACCCGGAGTTGCACTTTGGAGTATGTGCTCAGTCAAATCATCTTCATTTGGTTGTCCCCCTCCCATGGTTGTTTCTATGGTATAGAATTGGGTGGAATAAACTTCATCTTCTTCCTCCTCTTCCTTCCATAAAGGTAAGTCATGTTCTAGAGATAGTTGAGCAAGAGGATATAGGACTAACTGCTTGGACATATGCCCATTCTTCATAGTCATATTTCCAGCCTTACAGTTAATGTAGGCATCGGCAGTTGCTATCCACGGCCTCCCAAGAATGAGAGGGTAACCATTAAGCTTGGCCTTGGGCTAGAGAACTAGGAACTCTACAGGGTATTCCCAAGAGTCAATGGAGACCATCACATCCTCCACAATCCCCTCGGGGGTCACTGTAGAGCAGTCTGCAAGTTGTAGGACTATTGTGGTCTTTCTCAATGAACCTTGGAGGTTGAGCTTGAGCATGGTGTCCTTGGTCATCACATTAATGGCAGCCCCAAGATAATTCAAAGTGTATGGGACAATGGTTCCATTGATGTGCACCTCTACTACAGGGCTTCCAGGATCCAAATACTTATAAAGATTACATGCCCCAGCATTAAGTCAGACATTTTCTAATGACATTCGTGGTAGGGGCATCTCTTCTTTGTCTCCCTGGATGCTTGAAGCACTTCTCCTTGATCAAATTGTTGTAAATAGGCACATCTTTTATAGCTTGGAGAAGTGGAATTTCAACACATAGATTTTTCAATTCTCCCAGAAGTTCAGTCTCTTCTAGGGTAGGCTGGAATGGTTGCGTTAATATCTCAGGAAAGGGTGGTGGATTTGCTTTAGGCATGCTTTCCTCTCTTTCTTCCTCAACCTCCCTAGCTGGAGGTAGGGGTTGGTTGTCTACTAGTACTCTCCTAGATCTTAGGTTGATTTCCTGAATTTCCACAGCATAATCTAGATAGGATGTTTCTCCACTGTATACTGGTTGTGCTTATCTATTGTTTGGGTTTGAATTTGGCTGGGCAGGAATTTGGGGTTGTTTAGGTGGAGTAGAGTGTAAAAGTTGTGGTTGAGCAGGTGGTGAAGGAGATAAAGCGAGAGCATTGTTGTATGGGGGCCTCCACCCCTGGAGCGGTGCATTCCATTGAGGTTGTGGCAAAGCATATGGCTTAAATGACTGGCAGGTTGACTTGGAATGATACTGAGGTGCAAAGGACCAAGGAGGAACTGTAGACTAGGAAGGACCATTGCATTCCCTACTCATACGGCCTCAAACCATGGGGTCTCCTTTGGTTTATATAGCAGAGTTGTTTGATTACACCATCAGCTCCCTATATGTAGCTTTTAGCCCAGGTAGAGAACGACACTTGTCTGTGGAGTGGTTTTATTTGTAGACTGATCATATTTCAATTGAATTCAATGGAAAATCATTCCTAGGGTGCCTCCTGGTGCACCTAGGGTAGAAAATGGCTAAGGCTCTCTCTGTTTCCTCATGTTTTCTCTTAATGTGAATATTTTCCATCAGTAGGGCAAGTTTTTGTAGAATCTCACTCTTGAAATCCTCCTGCATGTTTCTAATTTCACCCTTGATGGATGCATTAGAAGAGGATGGATTGACCATAGGTTCACTACCCATACCCTTTTTCCTAGTTGCCCTAGAATGGTTTCTAAAGGTAGTCTTGATATCCTCATAGGGTAACTAGTATATTTACCCTCCTATTAACAATTTTAGGGTATCCAAAGTTCTTCCCTTACTCCTCTAAGCTGTTAGGATATTCTGACACATAGGAAATAGTTAAGTTCAACTTGGTCTAGTATAGAGTTAGGTATAGAGTTAGGTAAAGTGTGTTTCTTTACCATTGTACATTTTGTAACTTACAATCCGACGGTCACGATATGTAGTGATCCGACGGTTCATTCTCTCCTCGGTATTACCGACACTTGATCCGTGGCTTGACACCCGATTGGTCCATGAATTCTATTTAAAGCGCATGGAGGGTCATTTGTAGGTTAACCGTGCATGAGAGAAGCTTATGTAAATTTTCATTCTTTTATTAATAAATTGCCTGTAGTAGCCACGTTGGCGCAGGCCGTGCACTGTTTCCCTCTCTGAGGGTTTTAACCACGTCAAAATACTGGTGTATTGATCTGTGATCTGTTTGTGAGCGGTGTCCTTTTGGTGTTCTGTCTGAGGAACTTACCCTGTAAATTCCTACATGGTATCAACGCTATTTGAGGGCCGCGTCCATTGGTGATCCAAATCTGAAGCCGGTAGAACTGCACGCGGCTGTCGTTTCCTAGATGTACTGTTTCTGACTGCTTTCGGGCCGAGAGGACTGCTCTGTTGTGTTTGGAGCATCTGTTCCAGTGAGGAACCCGTTTTGTTTCACGCGAAAAGGTTTCCGGTAGCCCTATCTGCATCATTTTTAAGATCTGGAGGTATACAGTCTTTATTTGCAGTTTAATGTTATTTTCTCTCTGCTTATTTCGGTTTCGGTTTATTTAGCTTTTTTTTAACCCGATCTATACCTTTCATTTCTGCGTATGCTCTTTGCCCTGCAACTCTATACGATCTGGGCAAATCAGAAACAGAAAGGAAGGATTTTTTTTCATGCGTATGCTCTTTTCCCTGCACCTTAGTGTGATCTCGGAAAATTAGAAACATTGAGAAAAATATTTAGTTTTTCGGCTAAAGCTAACTTTGATCCACAAGGTTCAATTTTTTTAGGTATTTAGTTTTTTGGGTAAAGCTAACTTCGAGCCATAAGGTTCGTTTTTCTTTGCATGTCCGTGTTGGGTTTTGTGT
>APFE031445732.1:68959-83917 GCA_000404065.3 Pinus taeda
ATGTAAATTTTCATTCTTTTATTAATAAATTTCCTGTAGTAGCCACGTTGGCGCAGGCCGTGGACTGTTTCCCTCTTAGAGGGTTTTAACCACGTCAAAATACTGGTGTATTGATCTGTGATCTATTTGTGAGCGGTGTCCTTTTGGTGTTCTGTCTGAGGAACTTACCCTGTAAATTCCTACATAAGCATGACTAGCTTCAGTGGCTCATAGTCATGTGTCTACCTAGACCTTTCGTAGCTAAGCTAGAATCTTTGTTCATAATCCTCTAGGGATTCATCATGCCCTAAGGTCATCCTAAAAATTTCCTCTTAAGTGTCTTTAGACCTATAGTAGTCTCGATACTTGTTGTTGAAGGCATGCTAAATCTGAGCCCAAGTGGTGATGATATCCCTAGGTAAACCCATGAACCAACAATAAGATGCATCCTTCAGAGTGGATGGGAATAGTTTCAAATTCTACTCATCGTTGGTGTAGTCACAAGTTCCACATATGACAAAACATTCAAATAAGAAAGTTTATGGATCTTCTGTGGCTAGGCCATGGAAATGAGGAACGCCAGAGGGGATTATATTCTTCATCTTAGTATCCCCATTGGTTTCCATGATGGGAAAGGCACCCTCAACTCTTTCTCTATTTCCTTTATCATTTCTATTTTCAGCCATTGGATCAGTAGGAATGGGTTCTTCTTCTTCTTCCTCCCTTGTAGGTTCTTTGAATATTCCAAGTTGCACACCTAAGGGTTCCTCCAATTCACAACCATCGAAGAAGAGGGAAGGTTGGTTGTTTGAAGCAGTGGGGGTATTTTGCAAAAATTTCCCTAAGTTATCCCTATTCCTATGAGGCATGAAAGAATTTTTTTTTGTTTTGTTTTGAGTTTTTTCAAACTTTGAAAGTGCTTGTAGATTTGAAGTTGCAGATTGAATGAAAATTAACTGACTCAATGAAAACTAACTATTTGAATGGAATCTTACTTGCAAAATGGAAAGGAAAGTAAAGAATGCAGAATGGAAAAGAAAGCAACTAAATTAATCTTGTAGAAATGAAACTAATAGCAGAATATCCGAAATAAGAAATGGAGGAAAGAAAGTAGTAATCACATATTACACAGACACCTCCCTGGCAACGACACCAAAAAGTGATGAGCACCAGCATTGCAGCAAGAATGTTGCATCTCCTCAAGCTACCAGCTTTACTTTATCAACCTGGGGTTCATACAAACTTGGAGGTGACAGTGTAGTATACACAAATAAAAGTGATGGTTCTGCCCTTTTGTCATTGTTCAGCTGGCAAGAGACCACTAGGGTTTTTCAAGCCAGACTTCTATGGATTGAGAAGTAGCTTGATTACTGAGGAGGGAAAGGGAAATCTACTCTAAGAGGAAGCTTGTCTACTGCAATAAGGAAAAATACTGAAATTCAATCCTAAAATCACACCATTTTCTAGCTAACTGCTATAATTTTAAGTTAACATGTATGAAATTCTATTGTCCTAAGCATGTAAGTTCAAAATATCAAACATTACTACTATGCATGTAAAGGACTAGAATAAATATGTTTTTCTTTCATATTTTTTTATGGAAGAATGTGAAAGATAATCCCTTTTGGCAATGTGGAAGGTGGCTTCGAAATTTCGGTGGATGGTTGGAAGGTTTGGGAGACCCTGAGGTGACCTTGTCTACCTTCCTAGAGGCCTTTCCCTCAATTCAGCCTCAAAACAGGCCACTACAAGAAAACCTATAGGATACAACTGAGAACAAAATTATGGGTGTTGAAGGTGATGGAAGGCTTAGGGAAGGTTTTTGGTGGATGGAATGAAGCAATAAAATGCCTAGGATCACTGAGAACTCAAAACCAAGTTTGGGATATGTTTGGATTTGCTCAACATGCTCTGAGAAGTTTCCTTGTAAAATGATGAAATTGGTGAGAGTCTTAGTGAAAGCAAGGAATGATGGATGAGTTTTGAAGGAGATTATTGGAAATGATATCTCTCTTTAGTTCTAAAACACCTTCACTGCATCAACCATTGATATTTTGCCAAAAAACATGTAAATAAGGAGAACTTCAATAAGATAGGAGAACATAGTTTAATGAGCTCTGTCTACTTCATGGATGAGGAAAACTTGCAAATGAGATGGAACCATTGATGAGATATATTGGCTAAACATGGAAGAAATTATGACTAGGTCCCACTCTTGCAACTTGATCAAATGCTGGCTTAAGTACAGAAAACTCTAAATTCTATGAGAAAGTAGAATTCTGTCTTTTTGGGGCTGCATAGGAGTCCTTTCCTCAAACCATGATCCCTGAAGGGAGAAGTGAGGCCAAAACACCTATTGACATATTTTTGATGGTTCTTTATCTCTTCTAAACTACTTCTGAAGAAAAGCACAAGTGGAAGCAAAATAATAAATAAACTAATCAAATCTACACTATTTGCAATGAAATTCTTCTAAGGATAATTTAACCATGAATCTATGAAATCAATCTAAGCATACAGATACAAGAAGAGGAGCCTTTTATACTAGGTTTGGGCCCTAAACCAAGAGCTTCAACCCTTTGATTTAACTCAATACTGGATCAAGAAGAAGCTCATTCTCATTATCAAACAAAAAATTACATAGCAATGTCTTCCACAATTCTAGAGATAAAAAATAACTAGTGTTTTTACAGGAAAAATTTGAATCCTAATGATGCTCTAGGCCTCTTTATTTATACAACTAAAGTCCCCAATGACGTTCTTAAATCTAGGCAGGTTCGACTCTGAAACTCGAGATAAATTAACTCTTTGAGTGTCACTTTCTCGGCTACCTTTTGATCTTCATGACTTGGATGCTTGTACTCCGAGCTAGTGCGATTGATGGAGGAATATTCGAATGAGGGAGGAGTAAATGAGGAGGATTAACCTCCTACTATCTCTCTTCCTTGTCCCATTTGAGTTTCAGTCTTTAATCTTGCCAAAATCCCTGATTTTCTCTCACAAACCTGCATTCAATTCACATTGGTCCACTAGGCATAATATCTCACTTTGACTCATCTCATTAAACAAAATATAATAAAAAAATGTAATAAATTGTGAGAAGAGTTGACTTGACTAATCTAAGAGGTAAAGTAAGGTCCATATAGTTACCCAATGATGAGGATAATTAATATTTTCCTCATAATGCTGAAATACAGAAATATAAACTCTAACAACTAGAAATTAAATTCTTAGCTAGTGAACTTAGTTATATACGACTCCTACTTATGCATAGGGCTCAACTCACCCAAGTGGGGTCAACATTCCAATGATACCAGCCCAACATTAGAGTATTGGACCTTATGCCATCATTCTCTAAGAATTTAATAGTTAAAGCAAGCATGTACCACATAGAATCTTTGGACAAAAATTTTGATATGTGCCCCCAACTTGATAGTTGATGCTCAGCTCTTTTAATCTCCTTCATGAACATTCTAATTGGTTTGTGTTCTTTAAAATCAATGGCTAAAATGTGCATGCACCCCATAAGAATTTCAGACCAAAAATTTGACAGATACCTTGGAATTGCTGTATATTGTTCTAGGGAAAAGAAATATGCCATGTAATCAGCTACAAGATCATGGAACTGGTGACAAATATTTATAGATGTCTCCCTTTCTTGAACAGTTTCTAGGGAGGAATCTTTCTACATCAGGCACCCATAGACATTTATTGTCTCTTCCACTTTGGGCTCCCCGCTTGTTTGTAAGTAGATCCCTTTGATAGTTTGCAACAATCTCATCCTCCTCTAAATCATCTCAATCATAGATCAGATAATATTTATCAACTTTAATATCAACTTCTTGAACTTGTTCTTCATTTGAAGGATGTCATTCATAAACTAGATCCTGTTTATTAACCTTCTAGTGGGACTCCTCCTTTTGTGCAACTTCCCATGACTGGGACTGTTGTATTCCTACATTGCTCAACCTCCCATCGGATTCATGCGAATCGTAAGAAGTAGGACCAACAAATTTGGCAAAATAAGATTTTTAAAGGTTTGTTTGTAGCTTCGTCATGTCTCCTTCTCCCATTCCTTGATTTTTGGGTGATTCTTCTTAATGCAAGTAAATATCTTCTTTGAGTGGAGCCCCACAAATATCTTTAGTAGGATCATTAAGCCCAGAAATATTTTTGACATTAAAATGCACACAACAATATTCGAACATAGCACCCAGTGGATATAATCTTTTGCAAAAAATATTAAATGTTATTTGAAAGCTCGTTAAGGAAGATATGCTTCCATGAGGTAGTGCTTTGTATGAATTTCTAGCATACTCCCCTAAAGAAAAAATTAACAATTTAATTTACACATCTTTAAAAAAAATACCTAGTTGTTCCATGCATTCCTGAAAGGCCTTGAGGTGTTGGTTCGACCTTCTATCTTTGTTTTCACTGAATCTAGGAAAATAGTTATACCATTCATTGCATGAAGTGACATGATGGGGATATCTAGCAACATAAGAAAAATCAAGTGGGGAAAAATTGTTGGCCAAGAATGTAGGAATGGCCATTTTGAAAACCACTTTAGGTGAGTAATCTCAAGTTCAGATGTAGGGGAAATTTTCTGTTGTTTAGCATTAGAGTGGGTATGAGGCGGCTTGAGATCTAGGATGATCAAATAATGATATAGACATTGCAGTCACCATGGCGTTTATAATAAGGTTCAAACAGTGGAGTCACCAAGGTGAGATATCTTCAACCCACACTTCCTTTGGTCACCCGACAGAGGGAATGCAAAATTTGTTGTACAAAGGTAAAAATATTATAATTCGTTCCCTGGTAACGATGCCAAAAAGATGTTGTCAATCCTAGAGACAATATGTGGGTTGATTGGAAACTAGTGCCTAGGACATCTTAATTAGCATTGTCAAATTTATCTTAAATACTTACAGAACCATAATTTGTCACAAGTAATTCAAATAATATTGCTTTAGAACCATTCATACAGATACAATGTATGAACTAGCGTACACACAGGAATACATAGGAAATAATCCTTGATCAGTGGTGGCAAAATCAAATTAAGAGTTTGTAGCAATTCAATTGTTAAGACATATGTAATGGTAGAAGGGAGTAGACGATAAATCCATCATACAAATATTAAACTTTAAGAGTTATATATCTATGGATTTAGAGAGAAGTGGGAATAATGAAATTATTATGGAATGCTAAGATACATTGAGTGCTTTTTAAAGAGTTTGTTTCTACATTAATATAGGCATTTTCCATCAATATATTGATCTAAATGAATTGGCATCTAATGAGAAATATATCTAGCAGCTACATGACATGAAATCTAAGAGCAATAATTAACATATATGAAAATACAAAGGGATATTAAGATACTGCAATCCAATAAGTTGGAATCACCATAAATCTTTTATTAATCTTTTGAGAAATGGACATACATCAATATTCATAACACCGCCTTCACGAAAATAGGAAAGGCCCTTTCCAAGAGATCTTACCAAAATTTATGAACCTTCTTTAAGTGTTTCTTCCCTCCTTTTATAAGGAGAGGGAGATCTTGAAAAAAATTATAAAAATATCATAGCCAAGTTATAGATGTCTGATTAACTAGATGTCTCGACATGAAAAGGCTCTATCACCCAAATCATTACAACCAATCTTATTATTTTCTTTAAAATAAAAAAATAACAGAATAATAAAACATGGGAAAACTGAGTGATGATTATAGAAAATATCTCCATGCCACTTCCTGTGATGGCCTTTGATCAGGCCACGTCTCTGCCACAATGTGTCCCTTCTGTTACTCATTCAGTTCCCTTGTTGCTTTCCGCCTTAACTTCTTGAATTCCCCATTTTCTGTAGCTGGAAGTGATTAATTGTGATGGCCTCTATCATGTGTTGTAACATAGTTACAGACTCATCCTTCTTTTAACTCTTTGTATTACACTATTAGAGATTTTACTCATTGGGACTTTTGTTCTTAAAAACATTACAAAAACAAATTTTTGATATTCTTGCCCCCTTTTACTTAGCCCCTTTATATTTTCCTCCATGAGACAAAGGGTAGTGACCAAAGGCTTCCATTAAGGCACTAGGGCATTTAGACTCTCGTCGAGGGCCATTTTTCCTTTGCTAACTACCTAATGCCTAAGGTTCTTTAACTTCCTCTTGACCATGCACTAGTCAAATATCGGAACCCCTACTTATCAGAAATATTTCAAGTGCCAACTGTTCTTAACTGCTGACATCCTTGACCTTTGATATGCGATCTCTGATATGACATCATCACTTCCACATGGCACCTCATGAGTGGAGACACATGTAACCCAAATTTCCCCTGTAGGCCCCCTCAAAATGCCAAAATTGTCTGCCATATGTCCTTCTATAATGCCACATCATGTTGACATCAGATGCCACTGTAGCCTATCAGAACCAATCATATTCCACCACATGTCATGCTAGAGGAGAGAGAAAAGGGCTCGTCCACCTTTAGTTTTGTGATGGAATCCTTTGTTAATATTTATTTGAGTCCTCCAATGGTTTTTACACTATAGACACATTACCCATGTCACAACTCTTAAAAGGTTGTCACCTTCAAAACTTCCTATGTTGCGATATTATGATGTGCAAATCTCCTTCGAGCTCTAATACTGCCTGCTCCATTGCATTGCATCCCCGATGTTGCGACTGCTGATATCTAATGTCTCTGATGTCTGATCGCCCATATGTGATTGTCGATATCCCTAATGTTTTGATTCTTGCAGTCGTTTATATGCCTGACACTGTGATCGTTGATATGCAATGTGTTGGTATCCATGTGATCTTCGATATTCTATTGCTCTATTGTGTGATCGTTGATATACTTGATGTTCTAATTTTTTGTGGTCACCGATATGTTTGACGTGTGATCACCAATATGGGATGCTCCGGTATGCATTTGATATCTAATATTTTGTTGTTGTGATGTGCGATCATTGATATGCAATCACCGATATACCTAATGCTTTGATGCACCAATCATTGTTATGCCTAAACCTCTGATATGCGATCTCCGATATATCGGACCTCTAATATTCCTGGTTATGCCTGAATCAATCAACACTATTACCTTTTTCTTCTTGATATATCCTTCTATCTTAATAGTTTGAGGAGTGGTAATTTCTTCCAATGCATTACAAGATATGGTCGGATTCATTTCTTGATGCCTTGAACTTCAGAAAACCATATCTTTTGATCTAGGAGTCCATTTTTGGACTTCCACATATCATTGGAAAGCTTGTCCCAAGAAATTTACAATGGAGAGTGCATGATATAGGCTTTGAGTCCTTCTATAGCTTGGAAGTGACTACAAACTTATATTCTCTTTTTCACTCTTTTGACAGGTAAAAACAAATTTTGCAGTAGGTGACAACATCACACAAACCCGAGAATCACTGGGACAATTGTTTGGATCACCAAACCGTCAAGTGTATGAATCTCAATCATGTGATAAGGAGTTGATGTTGAGCACGTTAGAAACAACCAAGTCAAAGGGAAATAATGAGTCCCTTTGCTTGATTTGAGGCACCAAAGAAATAAGGAAGTTGGAACAAAGGTATGCCATCCTCTAAAACACTCTTTTGGAATAAATGTGTTGAGGTTGACAAAATAGGGCCCACGAGAGTTAAAGAAATAAGGAATCCTCAACAAAGGCATGAGGGATCATAGTAGAGTGACTAATCAATTGACACCAGGGATGATGATGGAAATAAATAAGATGGGTGGCACACTTATGACTTCCCTTGTTCAAACATACTAAGGATGGTTGACCTGGTAGTGACTGACTCAATTCCAGAGGGGATGCTCAATGAATAAAACGTGGGTTCGACAAAGATGAAGCAGTAGAGTTATAGGCCGAATATGAGTAAAATGGGGGGATGTGACATGATGAAATATGAAACACTATAACGAGGCACAAGGGGATTTGAAACAAACTCCATAAATACAAGGGTGACTCATCTCTGATGCTTTGAATAAGGGTGAGTCGATGATGCTGCCACGTGTGGGAGGCCTGAAGGGGACCATAATGACATGATTAAATGATGGTTACTCATGAAAATTGACATGTGATTCAACCAGTGCAAAGATAAAGTGGTACTATAGTACGAGTTGCTCAAATGGAGAAATTCAATTTTAAGAGGCGGCAAAGTGAGACCTAATGGACAAAGTGGCTTCTCGGTGAAGTGTCAAAATACCAAAAACAGAGAGAGAATAATTATATAACTCAGTGAGATATTTCCAATAGTGATAATTGTCCATCAAATAGAGTTATGGTTTGGTCGCAATGGGCTCCAAAAAAACTAGGCTTTTTCTTATAAAAGGGTTTTTTACTTCCAAATCCAATTCATTTTGATAGTGAGTTGTGGATCATTTGGAGAGTATCAAAAGGCCCTAAAACCTGTGGAGATTATAGTAGACAAAGAAACCATCATATTTTGGAACTGCGACTTTCAAGTAAGTGACCTTACTTGTCTAAAATGGCCTTAATGCTTCGTGGAAGGATGGTTCCTGGTGAAGAATTAAGGAATGAAGAACGAGGGAATGAACTATTAGATGAGGTCTAGAATCATCCCTACCCACTAATTCAAATGTGCAGAGTAAGTGGTAATGTGACATTATAGAGATTAGAATGTTTCAATGTATGGTATGAATCATCTGATGAGGCTTATCAATAGGTATATCATAAGGGTCACAATGACATCCTCCAACTTTAAAATTATCTCTTTCTCACATCTTTTACATATTTTGTTATATTATGCTTAGTGTGAGGGGTAAAATATCTGTTGCTATGTCATGTGGCCTAATATGTGTTGAATGTAGGAATTGGAGAAATTTTGAGATATTTTAAATGTGGGAGCTTAGAGTAGACATCAAGGAAAGATTCTAGGAGATTGTCAACCTCCTTAACTCCTTCAATCGGTCAAAGATCACCACTTTATCTATCATCAACTCAAGTTCATTGGCATCCAAGCAGGACGAGGTCATTGGAAGCCAAGCCAGTTGAGTCCAAGGAAGATCTAAATCCACCTTTCTTGAGTTTGGGAGACAAACATGTCTATTTTCTAGGGTGTTGTTGGTAGCTACCCTTTTGTATAAATAAACATGTCATGGAACTCATTAGGATTCAGATTTTTGTTGTATCTAAGAGGCTATTGAGCTCAAACACGTGTGACTGCTATTTTCTATTATTATGTGATGTATTTGGTAGTTCTACAATGATAATGAAAAGTTTCTTGTTGGTCCATCACTGAGTTAGTCCATAGGGCCGAATCTCTTGGGATTGGGCCCAACCCCTATAGCTTAGGTCCCTCTTATGTATTAGTATTTATTTTATCTTAGAATGTTTGATTAATTGCTATATCTTAGTAGAATATAGTTCCTCAAAATGTTCATAATTGTCACCTCTATCTCATCTCTCTCATGGGAGCATGATTAGATGACTCCACCATCACAACCCAAAAACATTATGTGATTTCTTGTTTATGATTTCTTGGAAAATTATACATTTTTTATCTTGCTTTAAATATTATTTTTGTAGCTTAGAAGTTAATTCATTGAATAGATCAACGTTTTTAGCATCAGTTAGATAGTTTCCAATTTCAACTCATCTTTTCCACCATTAGTTGTAATATTTTGTAAATGAAAAGAAGAACATGTTCATGTGATGTTGTAGAATTTTTGGACCTACAGGCAAGGGATATTTTCGCCATCACTGTCTAGGACATCTCCAATCCCTTTTGATGAATGCCAACCAATGTTCTTGATCTCTATTTTTAGGTCAATGTGAGCAGCCTCCTAGTCCAAAATTGGCCTTCGTGAAGGTTGATCTTGGCTAGGGGTGTTGGTCCCTTTCCACCCATCCATCTTCCCATCCCTTGACTCCATCATTATTACCTTCTAAATCCTCTCACCACCCTTCCTATAACATTTCAGGACTTCTTGTAGCAATACAGGAATCCTGTAGCATGCCTATAACAACCTGTTTTTCCCTTCTTTTGACTGTTAATGCCATTGTAACTTAGTTTAGGAGTAGGTTAACCCCCCACCTTGGACTCCATGAATATAGGTACCACCTATGCCACTCCCTCCATTCATTTTCCTTTACTGCAAAAGCAAATAACATTAGTTTCTTCATCACAGATTTGGAAATTAGGGCATTACTTAATTTGTAAGTGTAAAATAAATAAATGATGCATGAATTCTTGAGTTGTGAGTTGGTAAAATAATATTTTTTTTTCAAGTGAATTATATAGCTATATGGTTCATTGCAATTAGTGTAGCTTCCTTTCTAAAGGTAGGATAATTCTTGTGTTCTTTCATGGATTGATTCAATGGAATTTACAAGTTGAAAACATTTACAAGTTAGAGTTGAAAATAATTTACTCTTTCTACACTAGGACTAGATTTTGAATTATGATTTTAGTATTTAATGTCCCCTAGTTCAGTAGAAGAATGGTCTTGAAGCCATAATGATCAAATGACCTAGTTGAGGATGGCATGAGTAAAAATCCATCTATTGTGTATATAACACTGTCACCTTGAAGTTTGTATGAAACCTATGTTGATAAATAGAGTTGAGGAGCCTCTGTGAATTTCAACACTCTTGGTGCAATACTAGGGATCACCATTTTTTGGCGATGTTTCCGGGGAGGTGTCTAGGTAGATGTTATTTCTACATTTCTTTCCGACTTTCATTTAATTTAAAAAAACTATATAAAAGGAAAAAGAAAAAAATCTTTCATGCCTCGTAAAAGTAGGGACACTCTAGGAAAATTATTTCCAAACACCCCCACACCATCAAACAGTCAATCTTCACTCTTCTTCGGTAACTATCAACTTCCCTCTCTGACTACAGGGGAGTTAGAAGACCCCTTAGATGAACAAATTGAGATCTTTGAAGAACCTATTAGGGAAGAATAAGAACCCATTCCACATACCCACACCATGGTTGAATACAAGAATGAGGAGGTGTTCTCTATCAGAGAAACTAATGGAGGGGCTAGAATGAAGAATATAAGCCATACTTCCCTTCCTCACTTCCATGTCCTAACCTCTGAGGACCCTAATACTTTTATATTTGAATTTTTTTTTCTCTGTAGAACTTATGAGTATATCATTGATGAACAAAAAATGAAGTTATTCCCATCCACCCTTAAGGATGCAACCTTGCATTGTCTTATGGGTCTATCCAGGGAGAGCATCACTACCTGGCTTTAGATGCAAAAAGCCTTTAACAAAAAGGAGAGGGACTATTGTAGGTCTGAAGAAACCAAAGAGGAAATATTTAAAATGACTCTTGGACTTGATGAATCCCTAGAAGGCTATGATGAAAGGTTCCAACTTAGTTATAGGAGGGCCAGATGCACCCTTGATCCTAAATCACTCAAGTTAGTCCTTCTCTGAGGAAACGGTAAGTAGATGCTCGAAACCCTCAACATGTTGTCTAGGGGATAAATCTATCAATCACCCTATGAATACATCAAAAAAATGTTCAAAAGCCATTCTAGGGATACTAGGAAGAATGGTAGGGCTAGTTAGGCTTTGTTCAGTTCCTCTCCATCCATAACATCCATCAAGAATGAAATTAGAAACATGTTGAAGGAATTTAAATTGAAATGTTGCAAAACTTTTCTTTGAAAATGGATACCATGAAGATCAATAGGGTACAAGAGGAAGCAGAAAGGGCCTTATCTATCTTTTGCCCTAAATGCAGTAGAAGGAACCCTAGAAATGAATGTCCATTAAATTTTATAGAGTTTTGCTTAGTCTGTGAGGAAAACCATGCCACTGATAAGTGTCCTTCTTTGCCTAGATTGAAATTTGTATACCAAGGGGAAGAAGGTGGGGCTAATCAACTATGTTTCATGAATCAAGCGAGGCCTCAAGGACCTTGACCATACTAGTAGGGCATGCAAGGTGCATCCTACTCTTATTGTCATCCCAACCAGAATGAACCCTTTCCACCTTGTTACTCTTCCACCCAACCATGACGGTCCACACCTCCTTCTTTTCGTTATGTAGCTGAGTATCCTCCCCAACATGTCAGTCAATCATTTTAGCCATATTCTTCTCCAAATCCTCAATGGAATAACCCATAACAAGGGTGGAGGATTCAATTGAATGAACCTCCTGCTTTACTACCTCAACATCCATCTCAACCACATCTCACTCAGCCAGGTACACCCAAGCAACTTCGGATGTCTTCTCAACCCAATCCGAACCAGAATAACAAGCAAGCACAATGGGTATATAGTGGAGAGACATCTTACCTTACATATGTTGTGGAGATTCAAGAAATCAACCTCAGGTCTGGAAGAGTGCTCCCAGATAACCAACCTCCATCTCCACCTAAGGAACTTCAAGAGGAAAAGGAGGAGATAGCCCTCAATTAAATCCACCTCCCTTTCCTGAGAGATTGATCCATTCTAACTAGCACACCCCAGAAGAGACTGAACTTCTGGGAGAATTGAAGAATCAGTGTGTTAAAATTCCCCTCCTCCAAGCTATCAAGGATATTTCCATCTATAATAAGCTTATCAAAGAGAAATGTTTCAAACATCATAGGAGTAGAAAGAAACACACCCCCACCATCAATTTTATTTGTTAATTTTGTTACTTGATGTTGGGGATTGTGATTTTCCCAAAATATCTAGACCCTGGAAGTCCTATGGTAGATGTACACATTGATGGCATCATTGTCCCTCACACCTTGATTGATCTTGAGGTTGCCATCAATGTGATGACTAAAGAAACCATGCTAAAGCTAAACCTCCAAGAATCCTTGAGAAAGACCACTACAATGTTGCAACTTGTAGAAAGTTCTATAGTGGCTCCTGAGGGAGTTTTTGAGGATATAATGGTCTCTATTGACTCCTGGAAGTATCATACTGACTTCCTCATTCTCCAGTCCAAAACCAAATTCAATGGCTATCCTCTCATCCTTGAAAGAACATGCCTAGCCACTGTTGATGCTTACATAAGTTGTAGGGCTAAGAACATGACGATTAAGAATGAGAATTTGTCTAAACAATTGGTATTTTGTAGAAAATCTGATAGTAGGTTAACCCGATAATGCAATATAAATCAAAGTAGAATACTATAACCTACTTCTACTATCAATTTCTCGAATCTTAGAGATTGATTTGAACAATATAACCAGAAGAAGAAGAATCAATGGCACAATACACATGAAAATACTTTGGGGAAAGCCTCAGCTAAAAACCCCACGCTATTGTATTATCATACATGGTGGAAATACATAGGAATTATACAAATCCTTATCTCTCACAGCTAGCCATCTCTTAGTACAATATTCACGTATGCTCACAGGAAATCTTGGCTTCTCTCGAGCCTTCCTCTCTGCCCTCCAAGCTCATATATCCTTGCGTTGTTCCTTGTGGATGATTCTCCTCTTACCAAGTGGAAAACCATTCTTCAAAACTACAGAATCCTCAAGGATAAATCCTTGACTGCATGCATGAGTTTTATCCATGAGAAAACACATGCAACTGATAGTACACTGTCCTTGAACATTAATCTCAACTGGGTCTTTCTTAGATTAGACATGCATGAGTTTCTAATGAGGGAATCTTCAGTTAACTGGAGTACACTATTTGAGTGCATGCATGCATCAACTGACTGTTAACTCTCTATTAGTTCCTCAAACAGTTTGGAATTAATTTAACTGGACTTAACTCAGTAAACTGAGTTAACTAATTACAACTCAAATATAACTCAATCTTATCTCCTTAATTTAAGCGATAACTCTTGCATGACTTCGAAAAGACTTCTAACTTGAATTTCTCCAACTAATTAATTTAAATAAGTGAATTAATTATTTCTAGGTAGCTGTTAAGACTAAATTTGATTTTAATTCACAATTTAATTCAAGGAAAAATTAAATTGGAATATTCTTGTTGCCATATTTCAATACTCCCTCTCAACAAGAAAGGGATTATTTGCCACCCCGATCATGTCTCTATGGAACTTGAATTTACACTTTGACAATGCCTTTTTCAAAATGTCAACATCTTGCTCCTTTGTCGAAATATATTGTAGTAACATGATCCTCCTCACTACACAGTCTCTGAGATGATGATACTAGATGTCGATGTCCTTGGACCTATCATGAAATACTGGATTCTCAAAGAGTTTGATACAGCTCTGATTATCACAATAGATCACAATTGGATCCATCATCTGATCAATCAAACCAACTAGGATTTTCTGCATCTAGATGGCCTCACATGCTGCCTGACTTGTAGTCATGTATTCTGCCTCTACCGAGCTAAGTGCAACCGACCTCTATTTCCTGTTGTACCAAGAAATTGCCACTGACCCAAGGTTGAAAATCCCTCCTGATGTGCTCTTCCGATCTGATGGACTCCCTGCCCAATCTGCATCAGCAAAGCCCTATAGATTCACTCCCTCTATTCATCTATACTCTAATCCATACTAAGATGTGCCTCTGAGGTATCTCAATACATGCTTTGGTGCCTTCCAAAACATCTTCATAGGCTGAACCATATCTTGACTCAGTTGGTTCACTACATAGCATAAATCTGGTTGTGTGTTCACTAAGTACATCAGTGAACCCACAAGTTTCCTGTACATAGTAGCCTCTACCACTTCTCTTGAAGTAGCAACCTCCATCCTCCAGTTACTTGCTAGAGGAGTTTGCATGGGCTTGCACTTCTCCATGTGGAATCTCCTGAGTATCTCATTGGCATACTTTCCCTGAAACACAAACAACTCCCCATCCTTCTGCCACACTTCCATGCCAAGGAAGTAATGCATGAGACCCATGTCTTTCATCTCAAATTCTCTTGCAAAGCCCTCCTTGCAAGACATGACCAATTGATCATCACCAGTCAATATGAGATCATCAACGTAAAGTATGATGATCAACAACTTACCTTTCACCACGAT
>APFE031445732.1:94614-129603 GCA_000404065.3 Pinus taeda
TGAGATGTTCCAAACATTCATCAGGGAGGAAAATCATATCCCAAAAGATCCTCTCCCATATGTGGCTACCATATTTTCCCCATTTGGTCAAGACATTGTAGCAATGATTTCTAGTGTCTTAGGTTACACCACTAGTGATTATATAGATGAAATCATCTTAGCCTTCATGTCCATATTTACTCTAGAATAGCCTCCTACTATCATGTATGATTATGCCAAGTTCATAGCTGATAGGATGCATGACCAATTTCTTAGGATGAGTAATGAGAGGGTATTCAAGTATTCCTCAGTTTTGTACCACCTTTTTCTATATTACCAAGTTGACAAGTTCCCCTTTACTCTCTAAAAGCTTGATACTAAAGGTCACCCTAGGTCAGTGATTTTCTGGACTCCTTTAATCCATAAGTATGACTCACCATATCCATACACAGACTTCATATATCTTTTTGGACATCCCATTATAACAATGCTGATAGGTAGCCCTCCTCCAAGAATCAGTTCAGATATCAGAAGGATCATGCAGCTTTCAAAACTATACAAAGTGGGAGATTGGTACTTGCACCAACATCACACTGAAATTAGGATTTATGGTTGTGATTTGGCCCCATACAAACTACCCAGATACCTCCCAATGAGGTTATTTTCTCTGGAGTACTATAGGAAGATAATCAATTCAGATGAGGTACATTTTGTCAAAGCTAGAAGGAAGGCCTAGCTCAGAATTAAAGATCAACTAGGCCCCTTTGTGTGTAATAGCCGAGAAGCTAGAAAGAAAGTAGATCAAATCCTTTAGAGACTTAATCTAAAATAGAGCTTCATGTGGAGATATGATCCCTTGGACTTCATCTGCAACAGAAGACAGAAAAACAAGATGGCTCCTTATATTCATCACAGAATCCCTGAAATAGAAAAATATGCCAACCAATTGGAGTGGGTGGGAAACACTTTAGAGGATAGGGATAGCACTAAAGTTGTTGTTGAAAATACTCTAACTGATCTAGAGAAATAGCTTGATGAGGGTTCTTTCTTGCATGTGCCAGGAGAATCTCAAGCCCAAGGAGAATCTCAAGCCCAAGAAGAATCTCAAGCCCAAGGAGAATCACAGGCACAAAGTGAATCACATGTCGAAAAAGAATCTCAGGTACAAGAGGAGTCAGAACAACTAGACATATCAGAGGAGCTAACTCAAACAAGTATACCAGAGCCCATCATGAGTACTCCCCCAAGCTTGCAAACTCCTCTAAATGAGGAGAAAAACCTCAAAATAAATAGGGAAGAGGCCACTACTTTGGGGAAAGCAACCTCATAGGCCTATCCAGAGACCAGCCTGGTTAAAAGACAAAGGATAAATCTTATGTCTGAACAGGAATTCATAGAAGAAACTGTTGGAGCCACTAGCATAGAAAGAGAAGCAAGCAGGCATACCACTCCCTCTGGGGGCTCACCCAAACCTTCCACATCACACACTCAGATGTTGGAAAGGGAACAAAGTGTTGAAGTGTCCTCATTCAGGATGCCATATGACAGAGACCAAGACATCAAAGAAATATACAACGATGTAAAAGCCAAGAATGAGAGACTAAAAGCCCAAACTTATGCACAAATATTAAATATGGTCCCTACCAATCAGACAAGGCCTATGTCAGCCTATGATGTGAAATAAGGAAGAATGCATATGACATTTATGAAGCCCACTACTCAGCAACCAAGAATACCAGCAGACTTCAAAAACATAGAATTCGAAGTACTGGCAAAGGACATACATCCTATTGACTAGATTGAGCTGCACAAGTAGACACAGGAGATGATTTACTCCACCTTGACAAGGAAAGCCATCGCAGCTCACCAATTGCAAAACTTCCTGAATAATATATCATCTTAGTTCCAATTGGAGAATGCCTCTTCACAAGCCAAAGACACCAAATTCAAGTCCTTAGAGGACTTAATAATTGAGTTGGGACATGATCCCAAAGATGTAAAGGCCACTGAAAAATTGATAAAGAAGAAGAATGGTGACATAGCTGCATTGAAGAAGCAACTCAAGATTCGACAATTACATCACCCACAAATAGCAGAAGTCCTGGAGACACAAAAGGGACAAGAAGAGCTGATGGACTTGGTCCTAAAGCTAAATGACCAACTAAAAGAAACAGAGAAGGAACTAGACACATTGATTTAGTCCAAACAAAGTGACTTGGCCACCACTTCTCGGACCACCATTCCCACTATTTCTATTGCAGTCCCTTCAACATTGGCAGCATCATTGGCACCTATAACTCCACCCACCACAACACTTCCAACCACCACTAAATCCACAAGAGTAGGTACTTCAATGGAGGAGCTAGTAAAAGCCATGGAGGAGATGTCCATCCAGGCAGTAGAGCTCAAAAGGCTAAAATAGAAAGTAGCAAGCTTAGAAACTGATTGTAAACTTGCCCAAATTCAATAGAGAGAAGAAACACAAAAATCCTTAAGGATGGGTTTGAAGATTAAGGTCCTAGAAAAAGATTTAACACTGTAGAAGCCACTAGGGTAGACCACAGAGATGCTCTGGGCCAATATCATTGACTCTGTCAATGATATTTGGCCATAAATTCAAGTTATATTTGAGCAAATAGAACTAGTCAAGGTAGCTACTGGAGCTATCCAAAATGTAAAGGGAGAGTTGGGTGATATGCCTGAGGATGCCAATCAACTCATCCACTTCCTGAACAGCAAGAACAGACATGAGCTAAATGAGCTTGGTATAGAGGATAGGACTGAAGCCATCTTGGAAGTCAAAAAGGTTCTTTCCAAAAGAAACCTCATGGTCAACTTAGAAGAAAAGTACCACAACATGCAGGTGGCCATTGACAGGTTCATGGCGAAATTTCAAATTTTGAGGGACAAATGCCTTCCCAGTCCTATGGTCATTCATGATAAACTGATGACCCAATTGGACTACACTGAAAACTAAGGAAGTTGGCCAAGGAACAAGCAAGCACTTCAAGTATCAAAGCCCTGCAAACTGGAAAAGTATTGTGTGATATTTCTGAAAATCTATTTTTCCTGGAACATGAGGTGAAACATATGTTTGTCACCAAGCCCAATTTTTCTATATACATAAACGCAGATGAAATTTATAGAAGAATGCTAAAATTAAAGTTACCCGAGGATGAATGGTGGGAAAAAATGACAGATTTACTATAAGTTACCATAGTAAAACTGAAAGGTAGCCAGATGAAATAGGTAAAGATAGATCAGTAGGGTCAAAGAGTAGTAGGTCAAACAGTATCAGTGAAAGATTAAAAATAAAGATGATTCCAGCATATAAATATCATCTAACTTAAAGGGCTCAAATTCAACTGCAACAACCAACACTACCACAATAAAAGGGACAGCATGATGCAGTTTTCCATCTGTACCTACCTTCATGCTTGCAGATATTTTGATTCCCTAGATTAAATCTCCTATTGTTATGAGATATTTTCTAAATAATTTTTGTATAAATACTTCATATTTCGAAGTATTTAGGGGGGATTCAAAGACATTTCTATAGACTTTTCTCTCAAATCAAAGTCCTATTGTATCAAAAAACTAGATGAGCTTGCTAGATCATGGAATAAAGCTCAGATATTTTTCAGGATTCTTGTGTAAAGAGAAAATCAAATAAGTATTCTCTCATGTGTATTATTGTTTTTCCTTATGTTTCTTAATAATCATATGTGTTTCTATGAAATTTGAATGTTAAACTAGGAATGATATTTTAGAAATTTCTTAAATTCACTCTATCTTCACTGTTTGCATTCTTAATGTCTTTTGCTAAACTATCTTAGCTAGGGAATTCTTAGCTGCTTCTTAGCTTCCATAGTTTTCCTCTTGGTCTATGTAGAAAAGGATTCTTAACTGCCCTTTGTTGATGATCACCCTCTATTCCTCATTCTAATCTCGGTCCAAGGATTCTTAAGTGCCCTTTGCCTTGGTTAGAATCATTCCATCCATCAGCCCTTGAAGATTTGCCTTTTACTTTGCTAGCCTACCCTGTGAACCCTCCCTTTAATGATCTGATCTAGTTATGCTATCCGTTTATTGACTCCATAGCCCAATGGATTGAAGAAACTAGCTCTATCCATCTGTTCCTAGAATTCAACCACCCAACCAAAATCAAAACCTTATGAGACTAAAAACTAGCCTAAAATCCCACCCAAACAAAGTTAAATTATAAAGAGAGAGCCCTCTCTGGACTTAGGTTGGGTAGAACCTAAGTCTGAAGATTGGTTTGTGGTTACCTCAGATTATTCCTACTTTTGATAACTTCTAGGGAAAATTCTGAGTGATAACAAGGGTGATACCAACTCATGCGTTACTCTGTAGTCATTATACCACTGCATGTAAGACTCTCCACCAGCAACAACAACACCTAGTACATCAACAAAGGACCTACACACATAGCAACAACAACAATCAAATACCATGAGGAGTAGAGAATATATACAGAGGAACAGAAAAACAAAGCAAGACAACTCCCTTGGTGACAGTACAAAGGTACAACACTCTAACATGAACACCCTTTCATCATTCAATTGTGTGGTAGGCATAGTTATGAAGGCCTCTCATCTCCTCCCTATGTGTAAATAATGAAAAATGTATGAATGTCGAGAGGAGAAATTTTTATAAGGTGGAGGTGGCCAGTGAACTTGGCCACCCTTGGTCAATAAACAAAAAGTGATTATGAGCCTTCATGCATTAGGGAGGTGTCACATTAGCCAATATTAGATCACAAAGAGTGGGTGGTGATTACAAGGGATGAGGGAATAATTACTTCAGGCGGGGACAACATTCTAAAAGAGGAAACCTTGTGCCTCTGCAAGTCATCACAACACTTTGAGCCCTAGCCAAAAGTGGAATATAATCTACTGAGGCTCAAATTCTCTTGCATCTATGCTCATTTCAAGAATAGTTAAGGTGAGGATGAGTTTGGGGAGTCATCAAGGAGAGCCAAACCCTCCTCTACCATTTCTATATGAGGAATCTACAAGAATCCTACAAATGCTACATGAAGCCCGTGAAATTGTGAAAGGAAACCTCAAAGTGTGAAAGAATGTTGCCAAGGGTCGATTTGGTCTCCAATTATCCCTTTCCAAGGCCATGTGGTCAAAAGTGAGAGCATCCTCTCATTTATTTGTCCATAACTTGTATGTTGGGGCACCCTGAAGTCTAAACGAAATATTAGTCATTTTGTGAATTAAAATAACTTTCTTGGCTGTAGAATAGAGGGATTATAAAAAAAATTATCATCAATTAGAAATTTCAACCCTCTACTTCCACCGAATTACAAATCAGAGCTTTTACAAGAAGCATCCCTCCTTCACTTAGTTGAAAACAATGGAAAGTGATTGGAGGAGGATTCAATAGAAGGGAGACTACATACACTAAAATAATTCATCTTCACCATCATGTATTATAAAATTTTTGAAAACATCAGTGGCTATGATTATTTGAACTACTTAAGGAATATGATGATGACACTATATATGAATTTTCCATGTCCCTAAACTCTCAGACAGGAGTCGATGCCAAAACTATGGTGAGGGGATTAGCTATTTCAATCAATCTTGAGCTAATTAGCACGGTGATAACCCTTCCCCTAGGGTTCCAATGGATAAGAGAATACAAAACCTCCAATGCCATGACCAAAAAGAACTTCTTCATTGATGATGAAAAGCATATTGAAGACAAGAACATATTTAGGAGGGAAAGCCACCCTATCCCTAGTATGAGGTGGCCTACCATATCCTAAAATACATGTCATGTGAAGGAAGGTTGAGTGTAGTATATGGCTACCATTTTATCTTACTCCATAAACTAAGGTTTCAAGAAGAATTACCCCTATCCCAAAGACTCAGTGTACCATATTTCCTCCTATAGTTCATCAGGGACATGATCCAAAAGGTGACAGAGGGCAACCACCAACACCTATGCCACCATGGCCTCATAAAAATGATAGGGGTAGATTTTTTTAATAAACTAAGGATCCTTATCCTTTCATCTAAATTCAAGGATATGGATATAAAAACCTTCATTGACACTTAAACCCTAATGCTAGGTGAGAACTTAGCCTATAGTGTTGGAGGAAGAGAGATAGAGGTAGAGAAAATAGAGGAAGAAGAGGCAGAGGTAGAAGAGGAAAGAGAGATGGAGGCAAAGAGAATAGACGAAGACCTAGAGGCAGAAGTAAGGAAAAATAAAGAATAAGAAGAAGAAGAGGAGAAATAGGAAAAACCAATCCCTGAGAAAACTACTGCATCTAGAGAAGAAGGGGTATCCCCAAAGCGAACAAGTTGTCTCCAAGTCCCAGTGAAAAAGAGGTAGTTTCCACCTTATCTACGTTGAGCACACTAGTCAAATCCAAAAAGAAAAGGCAAAGGGAAACTCCCCTCTACTTTAAAACCTAGGAAAAGCACCTGGATAGAGAAAGGAATGCCTTAAACTTCCACAAAGGTCACTATCACAATTGAAGAGTGTTATGCTCTTGATCTACGAGAAATTTCAGAATACCATAAATGCAAAGAAATGTAGCCCATAACACTAAATAAAATGAGAAAAACAACATGTATTTTATTATTCAGAAGTAGATTCAATTCTCACTTTCCTCTTCGAGGGGGCAACCTCCCACAGAGAAGAGCTCGATTACAATAAGACTTGATGATCTTTCCTTCCCTAAATAAGACTACTTATAGCTAAACAACATCCAAAACCCTAACTACTAGTGGTCCCTTTCATAAGTCATGTTAACCACTTTATTTAATAACAGTGGCCCGTTTATAACTAACTGTGGTCCATTTTCTCTAATCCAGGTCAACGACCTATAATTATTAATGTGGTCTTTATTTACTCTCTAACTAAAACTAGCTATGACTTGGCCCATTTAGCTTCTTACATAAATAAATGGGTTAGTGTTGGACCTTAACATGCCCTCCTCTGTCAAAAGAAGCCTTGTCCTCAAGGCTGAAGCTGTGGAAACTGTTGAATAATAATGGTTGGTTCACAGGTTGCATCTTTTGGAGAGGTGTCTTTCCACTTGGCGAGTACTTCCTTGATCGTGCGGCTGTATATATTTCTTTCACGGGTATCGAGGGCCTGTTCTAGTTTGAGCCAAAGTGAGCCTTCCTCATCCAACTTGAGTAGAATAATTTGAATTCTGCAATTATTCCCCACCACTTTCTTGAGGCATGATACATGGAAGACTGGATGGATTTTGAAGTTGGTGGCAAGGCTAATTTGTAGGCGCCTGCTCTGATGCGTTGAAGTATATGATAAGGTCCATAGAATTTTGGTGTTCGTTTTCAGCAACTCTTTTTTTACGAGATGTTTGCTTATATGGTTTCGGTCACATTAATACCTAATCCCCATCTTGAAATGTGCACTCGGAACAATTCTAGTCTACCTATTGTTTCTTTCGATTTTGAGCTTGTTGTAGATTATCTTTGAGATGAGCTATCATGGCAACACATTTCTATAGGAGTTGATCAATTTCCTGCACCTTAGAACATCCAGGGATATAAGAAATAGGTGAAGGTGGGAGTTGGCCATACACTGCCTTGTATGGAGTAATACTGGTGGCTTCATGATAGTTAGTATTATACCACCACTCAGATAAGGGTAGCCATTGTGCCCATTGATGCTACTTTTATGAAGTCAAGCACCTTAGATATGTCTCTAAACATTTGTTGACTGCTTTTGTTTGATTATTGGTTTGGCAATGATAGGCGTACTGAGTTGGAGTTGTGTGGTTGTAGCTTGAAAGGTTCTTTACAAAATTTGCTAGTGAAAGTGGGCTCATGGTCAGTCGACATTCCATGCGGATTGAAGATCTGGTCCATGAAAGCTTGAGCCACCAAAGTGTGGGTGAATGGGTGGGGTAGAGTGCAAAATGATTGTATTTAGAAATTATATCCACAACCACCATGATGATGGATTTGTTTCCCGACCTTGGGAGACCAGTCATGAAATCCATGGAAACATTCTTCCAGATAGAGGCACGGAGTGGCAGTTGATGTAAGGTTCTTGGTAAATTGATTGCTTCTCCTTTGCTTCATTGACACACATCACATTCAGCTACAAAAGTAAGAATGTCATTTTTCATGCCAATATAGAAGAAAGAATGATGAATGTGAGCATAAGTCTTCTGAAATCCTGAATTCCCTATAGTTGAAAATGAGTGAAACTCTTCCAAAATGTGGGTTTTGAGGGTGGAAGTCGACGATATAACTACTTGATCCTTGTAGTGAAGAATATCATCCTTCCAAGAGTAGTCGGCCGAGGAATTAGGATCTTCTCTCAAGTTATTAATAAGTTTAGATAGAGAGGGGTGTGAGAACCATTCCTTGTGGGCCTCTTCAATCCAGTCTAGTATGGGAAGAGAGATTGATAGCAGGGTTTTTTCATACTCAAATTGGTGCGATAAAGCATCATCTACTACATTGTCACGCCCTTTCTTGTAAATTATCTCATAATCATATCCTAGCATTTTGGACAACCATTTATTTTGTTGTGGCGATGATAGACATTTCTCCAAAAAATATTTTAGGCTTTTTGGTTCGTACAGATTTGGAAACGTTGCCCCAATAAGCATTGTCTCTAGGTGTCTAATGCATGTAATATGGCCATCATTTCTTTCTCATACGTAGATTGAACCAGATGTTTTCCACTCAGTTGTTGGTTGGTGAAGGCCAATGGTCTACCTTCTTGCATTAATACAACACCAATACCAGTACCAGAAGCATCACATTCAATCACAAAAGATTTCGTGAAGTCTTGTACGGCCAATATATGAGTGGAGCACATGGCATGTTTGAGAGCCACGAATGCCTTCTAAGCTACATCATTCCAGAGAAATTATTATTTCATAATAATATTAGTGAGGTGTCTAGCAATGCGACCATAATTGTGTACAAATTTGTGATAGCAGCCAGTGAGACCCAAGAATCCCCTCAAACTCTTCAACTTTTTTGGCTGGGGCCAATATTTCATTTCTTGTATCTTTTTTGGGTCAACCCTCACTCCTTCATGACCCACAATGTGTCCCAAATGCTCGACTTCTTCCACACCAAACGAGAATTTGGACAATTTGACAAATAATTCATGATTCTAGAGAAGTTGCAAGATGAGGTCTACATGCTAAAGATGTTTGTCCTAGGTTAGGCTATAGATGAGAATGTCATCAAAGAAGACAGAAAATTTTTCAGAGATATGGTTTCAGCAAGTGGTTCATGAGGCTTTGAAAAGAAGATGGAGCATTACAGAGACAAAATTGCATGACCAAAAATTCATAATGGCCTTCATGAGTTCAGAATGCAGTCTTGGGAATGTCTACTTCCTTCATGCGTACTTGGTGATAACTAGAGTGAAGATGTAGCTTTGTAAAGAATTGAGCACCATGTATTTCATCCAATAACTGGAATAGGAAATTTCTCCTTGAGAGTGAGCTTATTGAGGGCCCAATATTCTAAACACATGCGCCATTCTCCATCTTTCTTTAGCATTATGACCACTGGTGATGAATAAGGGTTGATGCTAGGAAGAATAACAATGTCTTCGAGGAGTTCCTTAATTGTTTTTTCAACATCATTATTTTGGGTGAAAGGATATTGGTATGGGCACACATTAGGTATTTGGGCCGCTAGGACCAAAGGGATGATATGATCATGTTCACCCCTAGAGGGTGGAAGTTATTTAGGTTTGTCAAATACCTACTGGTGGTGGTCTAAGATCTGTTGCATCTCCAAACTAATATGAAGAGTAGTGGAGTCAATGGCCTGGATGGAATTAAATTGGGTGATGACTCTGTGATGGCCCTTTTTTCAAAAATTTTCCATTCGATATAAGCTGATGATAGTAGGAGAACCTACCTAGAGTCCATGTAATGTATGAATGTGGTTGTTCTACTTAAAGCTCATATATAACTTCTGGAAATCCATTGTGATCAAGACCAGTGTGTGAAGCCATTCAGCACCAAAGACAATGTTGCAACCACCTATTTCAATAGCAAACATGTGGGTCTTTAGGTGGTAGTCTCCCATCTGAAGTTTAATATTTTTATAGCGTCCTTCACATTTCATGTTCCCTCCATCAGTGATAAGGACTTGGAAACTAGAGACTGCCCACACAAAACAATGAACAACTTCGTTGACTCTTTTATTGATAAAGTTATGAGTGCTGCCACTACCAATCAATACCACTACTAGTCGATGTTTAAGAAAGCCCTAATTTTGAGAGTTTGAGGCAAAGAAATTCTCACCAAAGCATGTAGTGAGACAATTGGTTCATTTGGCATAGCTATGAGATCACTGTCAAGATGGGTTTCCTCAACGTTGTCCTCAGGCCCCCCAAAGGGTGGGGCTTCCTCAGATGAGCGATTATCAATAGCATTAATTTGAAAGAATTTTGGTTCCTTGCATTTATGCCCTGGGGAGTATTTGTCATCACAGTAGTAGCAAAATCCTTATTTTCTTCTTTCATTCATTTCTGTTGGAGACACCTTTTGAACCTTAAGTGTTTGGGTAGGCCCCTGAGCCTAGGTAGGACACCCCTTAGCTATGAAATTTGGACGAGTGGATTGTGCAACTAAGGTGAGTTCCACCTCAACAGAATTTTTGCAGGCATCCATCCATGTAGTTGGGTGGTGCATCTAGACATTAGCTTGGATGGCTTATTTTAGACCACTCGTGAAACTCTCCATGTAGAACTCATCTCCTAAACCATCAGTTCTGATGGCCAATGTCTCAATGGCTATAACGTAGTATTTTACTGTGACTATCTATCAGAGCTTAGTGAGATAACCCACAAAATTAGATTCCATTTCAAAGCGGTCACATAGGGTTTTTAATAACATGTTCCAAGTTATGTTCTCGGATAACATTTATGATGCCACTACCACCACTTCCATCTCTCTTGGTCCAAGTAAAGACTCCCACACATAGTTTAGCTTGATTTTCACAAATATCATTTTGTAATACCCGTACTAGAGGATTAGAGCCATCAAATTTGTACATGTCTAGCTTGGGTGGCTGAGGATGGGAATGTTGGTGATTTCCATGGAAGTGAATGTGATGTCTAGATTCTCCTTCGAGGTGTTAATCAACACTATTCTCCTCCCAATGAGACCTCTACATCATATTGGTGAGCTGTGAAAGAGTTGTGGTAATTTAGTCCATATTTTCCTGGAACTCATCCAACCTTTTTTCAAGGCTCTCAATCTTGTCATAGGCCCTGACTTGAGATATGGTACCTACCATACATAAACCCCCAATAATTAATTAAGAGTAGTGTTCTTGGAAAGAGGGCGAGTTGAGGAATCCATTGGTGGGGGTCACTTGAAGTCACTTCGGAAAAATTTGGGACCGTCAGAAAATTCAGGCTAACAAGTGAATGATACCTCTATGATCAGCTCGTCATCCTAAAGCTTATGGGCTAAGTCTCTTGTAAGCATTAGTGGATGGTCTCAGATGTATATATATATATATATATATATATATATACACACACCTTGAAAGGAGTTTTACTCCCTGCTGATCAATACTGCAGTGGCTAAATTCCAGAAAATTTGATCCTGCAAAATGTCTGGTGAAAATAGGGCCCAGACTATAGTAGTAGCAAGCCTCACTGCACAAAGAGTCTGATCGACACTGTGAAACCCCAACTACTAAATGTGAGTTGCATGGCCATGACAAAACCCCAACTGTTGGATCTGATTTGTATGGCGGCCGCAAAAGCCCAATTTTTGGATCTGATCTCGAATATAAGGTAGTGGGCGATCTTCAGATAGCAAAGGGAACTATGGTCACAAAAGAGTTTTAGGTGCTATAGATCGCAATATACATAGGGGTTCAACAAAAGTACTTGGCCCAATATTTTAGGTTGCTAGCTAGGGAGAATCAACCTTACGCTTAGCCATACTACCTGACTACCCTATCATACACGTGAGTAATCTCCATGAGTGCTGTTCTCAATGTACTGTTGTAGCAAGACTAACGATGGCTTATCTAAGGCTAGGTTTCAAGCGAGCCTAGGGGGATTTCGATATACCCAAGAGTATGAGGAAGTGCATTACATGCATGGTTCTATCTAGTGCGCTACTATGCGAAGGGGTACCCACAAGAGGTTACAAGGGAGTCCAACAAGTGTGACCACCTCTTGTAGTTCCTGCATGCATGCCTCCCCAAATCCATATGTTTATGTGCTTAATGACAGATCCCATGGTTTAAAGACATTGATACATGTCTCTAGCCTAAAAAACAATTCTGTGAAAATTGGAGGTACAACCAGCCCTGGAAAGTGCTCGGATACCAGTTGTTATTCTCTTGACCTACGAGAAATTCTAGAATACCATAAATGCGAAGAAATATAGCCAAGAACGTGGAATAAAATAAGAAAAATAGCAAGTATTTTATTATTTAGAAATAGATTCAATGTTCACTTGCCTCTTCGAGGGGGCAACCTCCAGTAGAGTAGAGCTCAATTACAATAAGACTCAATGATATTTCCTTTACTAACAAAGACTACTTATATCTAAATGACATCCAAAACCCTAGCTACTAGTGGTCCCTTGCATAAAATGAGTTAACCACTTTATTTATTAGCTATGGCCCGCTTACAACTAATTGTCGTCCCTTTTCTCTAATTCGGGTCAACCACTTACAATTATTAATGAGGTCTTTATTTACTCTCTAACTAACTATGACTATGACTTGGCCCATTGGACTTACTACATAAATAAAAGTGTTAGGGTTGGACCCTAACAAAGAGTCCCCAAGTAAAAAAGAGGAGGTAGGGCCCGCTGAAAGGAAAGTTGAGGAGGTCGCCTCTCCAGAAAGCATATCAAAGACTCCTATAACATATTTAAGGAGGCCCACCACCAGATCAACCTCCTTTAGACAACCCAAGGCACTTTTCACACTCCATCAAAATGAAAAAGGCAAGCTACACAAAGAATAGAGTGTTCTACAGTAAGAACAAAAGGTGCTACAGGAAGAGAAGAATGAAAAATAGGAGTGGCAGGAGGCAACACAATAGTTACATGAGGGGACTTCTTCCCAAAAAAAATATGAGAAAGAATTCCCAGAGTTATAGGAGCCCAGTCCACAACCTAGTTTGAGCTCCTATTATAAATTCATTGAAGGAGGGAGAGTTATTCCCCAAAAATTTGCAGTCCTAGTTTTCCTTGAACTTGAAGCAGAAAGAGGAAGAACTCACAGATGGATGTAGATTGCTAAATCCAAAAAGGTGGAATATGTGGGCCTCATGGAAGAGAAGGCCCTTGAAATGGGAAAGGAGTTAAGTGAGTTAAGAGAGAAAGAGTCCAAAATTAGGGAACAACTGCAGGAAAAACATAGATGGTTGAGGAAGAAATTTCAAGAGAAAGAAACCCAGCTAGCCACAATGGAAAACCTCTCCATGGAGGCACTACAGTGCATACATCCATCCAAGTCATATGCACTCTTACTCAAAGGGAAGTTGATGCAATTCCAAATCAAGACCTTAGCACAACATGGATCCATGCCATTTTAGGACTACAAAGAATACATTGAGTTGTGTGACCAAATTAGCATAGAAGACATAGCTAAATTCATTGAGATATACATGCATAACCCCACCTTGACTGATATGAATGTTTGGGATCATGAAAAGTTGGGGGACATGCAAATGATGGCCCTAACATCACGGATGACTCATGACAAGGCTATATCTAAGGAGGCAAATAAAGTAATGTTAAAGGAAGAAAAAAACCACTCTATATCAGGGCACAACAGAGAAGCCCAATGGCTATAAGTAATACTCACATTATCATCTCTAATCATGTTGATATAGAACCTAGATACCTTGCCACCCAAGAACAGGTCATCTCACATTTTGAAGACACACTCGGATTGCTAGGGAAAGAAATCCAACAAGCATGCCAAAGAAGATGGAATGCCTTACCCCACAGTCTCTAGATCATGGAGTATCACTCTCCTAAAAGGTTGAGGAATGCATTGGAAATTACACCACTGTAAAGAAGGCTCATGCAAAGACTAAAAGTCAACTAGATTGGACTCAAGTTGAGTCCATCTTTTGCTACTTGGTCTCTAACAAGGAAGGAATGAAAAAGAGGAAAGGAAGAAATGGATAGACATAGAGAAGGATACACACTTCTATCCTCAAGAAGGCACACCATTTGTAGAACCTTAAGATGCCATAGATGCCACCAGGGTCATGAAAGACATGGACATAGATGACCGAGTTGCTCATAGGATGAGAAAAAACTTCAGTAGGGGGTTGATGATGGGGCCCATCAATAGGCATATCATAAGGGTCAATATTCCATCACCTATATTTAAAATTATCTCTTTCTAAAATTTATTTACAAATTTTGTTATATTATTCTTAGTGTGAGTGGTAAAACATGTGTTGTTGTGTCATGTAGCCTAATATGTTTTGAATGTAGGAATTGGAGCAAGTTTTAGATAATTTTAATGTAGGAGCTCGAAGTAGACAACAGGGAGCGATTCTAGGAGATTGTCAACTTCCTTAATTGCTTCAATCAGTCAAATATCACCACTTCATCTCTCATAAACTCAAGGTCATTGGAAGCCAAGCAGGACGAGGTCATTGGCATCCAAGAAGGACGAGGTCATTGGTAGCCAAGTAAGTGCATTTCAAGGAAGATCTAGTTCCACCTTTCTTGATAATGGGAGAGAAACATTTCTATTTTATAGGGAGCTGTTGGTAGCTACCCTTTTGTATAAATAAACATCCCAAGAAACTCATTAAGATTTGCATTTTGGTTGTAGATAAGAGACTATTGAGCTCAAGCACTTGTGACAGTTATTTTTTATTATTATGTGATGTATTTGACTATTCTACGATGATAATGAGAAGTTTCTTGTTGATCGATCACTGATTTATTCCAGAGGGTTAAAGATCTTGGGTTTGGGCCCAACCCCAGTAGCTTAGGTCCCTCTTATGCATTGATATATATTTCAGCTTATAATGTTTTATTAATTGGTACATCTTAATAGAATATAGTTCCTCAAAAAGTCTATGACTCTAGCCTCTATCTCATCTCTCTCATGGGATCATGATTAGAGGACTCCACCATCACAAACCAAAAACATGACGTGATTTATCTTTTATGATTTCTTGGAAAATTATACATTTTTTATCTTTCTTTACATACGATTTGTGTAGCTTAGATGTTAATTCATTTCATAGATCAGAGTTCTTAGCATAAGTTAGATAGTTTCCAAATTCAACTCATCTTTTCCACCATTGGTTGTATTATTTTGTAAATGAAAACAAGAATAGGTGCATGCCATGTTGCAGGACTGTTGGACCTACAAGCAAGGGATATTTTCACCATCTACATACATGACTTCTCCACTCCCATTTGATGAAAGCCAACTGATGTTCTCGATCTCAGTTTTTAGGTTACCGTGAGCATCCTCCTAGTCCAAAACTGGCCTTCCTGAAGTGGTGAGCTTGGCTAGAGGTGTTGGTCTAATCTATATCTTGGGGGATGCCCTCTGAGATCTAAAGGATTGAAATGGATCGTGGGGGGGAAGGCCCCCAAGATTTGAAGAATTGCAATGCTAGAAAGAAAATGGGAGAACACACAGTAAATAAAACCACCAAGAAACATTTTATTAAAACCGATAATAACTATAAAGGCTACATTGTGGCGGACAATCTATCCTTTTACAAAATGCGACTTGTTACTTATAGTATTTTTCAGTTACAATACCACGGGTCAATTCCATGGGTGAATGAATACGAAGGGTGGATGTCACAATACCACGGGTCAATTCCATGGGTGAATGAATACCATGGGTGGATGTCACAATACCATGGGAGAATACCATGGGTGGATGTCACTTACAATGCCATGGGTGGATAAATACCATGGTTGGATAACACTTACAATACCATGGGTAAATTCCATGGGTGGATGAATAACATGGGTGGATGAATACCATGGGTTGATGCCATTTTACATTCAGATCATTCCTCCCTCCCTAACAAGCAGTGGTCCCCATTATGCGAAGTTCTTTCCTACGAAGCCTTTGTTGAATATGAAGAGCCACTGAAGAGAAGGGTTTTATGTGGTTAACCCATAACCATGATGAATGAATATCCGAAGATAGCGATACCCCGTAATGCTTGTAACCAACTATGATATTGACAATATGCGGCCTAGCAAATGGACTTCGATGAAGTGTGGATTTGTGGATGACGCATAACCATGAAAAATGAAGATCTAAGGATAGAGATACCCTGTAATGCTTATGACCAACTATGATCCTAACAGTGTGCGGCCTAGAAAATGGACTTCGATGACAAGGATTTTGTGTGGTTGACCCATAACTATGATGTTGGTTGTTGATGAAGTAGCAGGTGCCTACATAGCCTGGGGTGGGAGGAAACGTCTCCAAATAACCCAAGCCAAATGCTGCTATGCTGAAACTGATGAATGTGAAGCAAGTGCCTACTAAAGTGGGGTGGGAGGGCACTTCTCCAACGGGAACCCGCTCTGAATGTTGCTCTAGAATTAAAATGGACATAACTCGGTCAAGATAACTCAGAATATTTATTATAACCTATTTTTGGAAGCAAAAGGACCATTTTGCATCTTCTCGTGTGTTGGAAATCCTTATCTCAACACTCTAGAATCTCTGATTTGCGCTGCAATTTTTTCGACGTCACAAAAGTTCTCAAAAAATAGTTGATTTTAAATCAACGATATCTCCCACATCCAAACTCTGATTCGATCCATTTTTTTTTTGAAATTGGGTGGTTTTTCAAGAGGAGCTCAGATCTATAATCTATTTTCTTAAATTCTGTACACAAACTTGAGAAAATGATAGGAGAGTCGCCCTCCACCAAATGTCGTCAGAAAAAAATTCTACAACATAGCTGATTTTAAATCAGCGATATCTCCCTCATCCAAACTCTGATTCGGCCGATTTTTTTTTGAATTTCAGTATTTTTTTGCAAGGAATTCAGATCTGTTATTTGTTTTTGCAAATATTCTACCAAATGTTTCAGACCTGATCTACAAACTCACCACCCAAAAAATATATATGCAAAAAAATGAAAAAAGAAAAATTCTTCCTGTTTGGCCCAAGAAAGTGCTCTGTGGAGGTCGCAACATGTGCCCGAAGTTTCTCGAATATTGCTATGAAAGTTTGAAACTAAAATATTTATGAAACCCTCATTCCCATGGAATCGTAACCTGCTCTGATAACACTGATCTGGATCTTGGGGGGAGGCCCTCAAGATCTAAAAGATTGAAATGGATCTTGGGGGGAGGCACCCAATATCTGAAAAATTGAAATTCCAGAAGAAAAAGAGGAGAATGCCCAATAAACAACCACAAAGATTTTTTTTTATTAAAACAAAGAATAACTGTAAAGGCTACATTATGGTGGAAAATTTGTCCTTTTACAAAATGCGACTTGTTACTTATAGTCTTTTTCAGTTACAATACCATGGGTGAATGAATACCATGGGTGGATGTCACAATACCACGGGTCAATTCCATGCGTGAATGAATACCATGGGTGGATTTCACAATACCATGGGCGAATACCATGGGTGGATGTCACTCACAATACCATGGGTGGATGAATGCCATGGGTGGATACCACTTTCAATACCATGGGTGGATGAATACCATGGCTTGATGCCATTTTACATTCAGATCATGGTCACCTTCCACCCATCCCACACAAACTTCATCCATATTTCCATCCATTTACTTCATCATCTTACCTTCCAAACCCTCTCGACACCCTTCCTATAGCATTTTAGGACTTCTTATAGCAATACTGGAATCTTGTAACAACTTCCTAAAGCACGCATGTAGTAGCCTGTTTTGCCCTTATTTTGACCTATAATGCTAGTGTATCTTAGTTTAGGAGTAGGTTAACCCCCCATCTTGGACTCCATGATAAGAGTTACCACCTAGGACATTCCTTCCATTCGTTTTCCTTTACTACAAGAGAAAATAGTATTAGTTTCGTCATCACAGATTTGCAAATTAGGGCATTACTTAATCTGCAAGTATGAAATAGATAAATAATGCATGAATTCTTGAGTTGTGATTTGGTAGAATAATCTTATGTTTTCACATGAATTTGATAGCTAGATGGTTGATTATAGTTAGTGTAGTTTCCTTTTTTCAGGTAGCATAATTCTTGTGTTCTTTCATGGATTGATTTAGTAGAATTTACAAGTTGACATCATTTACATGTTAGAGTTGAAAAACATTTATTTTTTCCTGCACTAGGATTGCCTTTTGAATTATGCTTTCAGTAGTTAATCTCCCTTAGTTCACTAGAAGAATGGTCTTGGAGCCCTAGTGATCAAATGACCTAGTTGAGGGTGGCATGAGTAGAATTACATCTACTATGTATATAACACTGTCACCTCGAAATTTGTATGAGCCATGGGTTGATAAATAGAGTTAAGAAGCCTTTAGGAGTTGCATCACTCTTCGTGTAATACCAGGGCTCACCATCATCTATGATGTGATGTGCATATGGCTCGTCAAAGAGGCTGGTAGGACAAAATATCCAAGAAATTGAAGGATAATCGACCATACCTAGATCTTTGGGGTGTAGGTCAAGACTTATGTTGATCAACTGAGAATGTGGCTAAGTCAGAAATCATCATGCTTCCAAACATGGGATACTGGGCCCTCCAACATTTGTGATGGAGGGTTCTGATCTAGTATGTAACTGTGGGAATGATTCCTCTTAGTAGGAGGCATTTGTGAAGCACCATTGTGTTCCAGGTGCGCGAATAATGGATTCAAGCATCTCAGCCGAACTGGAATGAGATCATCCAAAGGATGATGAGGAAATATAGGGGCATATGTTACTCTTAGTTTTGTATGGATATATGGAGTATGTCATCGACATACCGAATGTATTTAGAGTATTGGATTCTAAAAACATTTTGATGATGTGGTTCACCATTTTTTTATGGATGCCTTATTGTGGTAAGAATGGAAAGATACATTTAGATAAAGGAAATGGTGGATTGTGAATCTCTTTTGGAAATACATATATCAATCAAATGGAATAAATTTATGGTTTCACATAAATGGTGTCACTATACCAAAGAGTGGCTTCAGATATAATGAATTGTTGTTCACCTAGAAAACATGGGGGTTGAACAATAACAATGTCTAAGGGACTAATTTTTTGAGGTAAGATGGAGGGATGGCTAAGGGGATCATCCTAAGAGTGAACTAAAGTGATATGAGACTCTAGAGGTTCTTCTAAATGGGGAATAATAATGGTACTAGAGCTGACACTACTAGAGGCAGTAGGATGGTTGGGGAGAATTCCTTCTCCTGGACCATAAAAAGTGGATGCCCCTTACCCAAATGTTGAGTGGAAATGTAGTGGCCACAAGTTGTATATGGTTCGAATTCATTGGATTCAAGTAAAGGGTTATTAAACTAATCAATGATGTAGTTCACCATTTTTTTATGGATGCCTTATTGTGGTAAGAATGGAAAGATACATTTAGATAAAGGAAATGGTGGATTGTGAATCTCTTTTGGAACTACATATATCAATCAAATGGAATAAATTTACGGTTTCACATAAATGGTGTCACTATACCAAAGAGTGGCTTCAGATATAATGAATTGTTGTTCACCTAGAAAACATGGGGGTTGAACAATAACAATGTCTAAGGGACTAATTTTTTTAGGTAAGATGGAGGGATGGCTAAGGGGATCATCCTAAGAGTGATTTGAAGTGATATGAGAATCTAGAGGTTCTTCTAAATGGGGAATAATAATGATACTAGAGTTGACACTACTAGAGGCAGTAGGATGGTTGGGGAGAATTCCTTCTCCTGGACCATAAAAAGTGGATGCCCCTTACCCAAATGTTGAGTGGAAATGTAGTGGCCATAAGCTGTATATGGTTCAAATTCATTGGATTCAAGTAAAGGGTTATTAAACTAATCGACCTCACTGTGGATGAAGTTTTTTGAATCCAGATCATATTGAACATGGGTTTGTTTATGAAGGAACTGCAAAGGATCATGCACACCATCCCAAGGATAATAATTGGTGCTCATAGCTTCCATGATGTCTTCATCAGAAAGGAAGATGTGTAGACTACAAGAAGAAGGATCACATGATGGCAAAAAGCTACCTGAATCATATTCATGAGAGAAAATGTTGAGTGGAAATGTAATGGCCACAACGTGTATGTGGCTCGAATTCATGCGTTTGAAGTAAGGGTTTAATGAACCAATTGAACTCACCGTGGATGACGTCTTTGGAATCCGCAACATATTGATCATGGGTTTGTTGTGGAAGGAAATATGCACAATGATGCATATCATCAGAAAGATAATCAGGGGTGGTCATAGCTTGCATGATGTCTTCATCTGAATGGAGGATGGGAAGAATGGAGGAAGAAGGACCACATCATGGCAAAGAGCTACTTGAAGCATCCCCAACGGAGTCGCCATTTGTTAGTACAAAATTTCTTGGAAGGTGTACCAAAAATACTTTACTTGATTCACTAGGTGACAAGTGACCCTAACAATAAGTGGATGGCTGCTTGTGATTCAATTCAACAATAAAAATGGAAAACCCGCAACAAAATTCTAGACAATCTAGAATATAAAGCAGAAGTGAAAAACAACCAATGCAATAACCTAAACAAAAAGACATTAATTGAATAAATATTTTATTAAGAACACCTAGTGAAGGAGATCTACAGATGGGTTTGTAAGTCCCCCTCCATGGGATGGGTCTTTTGATGTCCTTGATGCTTCATAAAATGATATTCTCTCTCAATATGTGAAAAACCCAGACAAAATGTGGAGAACTCAAATGGGAGCTCAAAAAAAAAAAATGATAATGGTGATGATGATTATGATCACAATGAAGAATGAATGAAAACCCCTCCTATTGATAACAAAGTATTGAGTTAATCTCGAAAATATAGAATAATAAAATAATATTAGCCAAATCAAGATCTAACTGCTTGGAATACTTTATTATATTTATTGGAGAAGGAAAAGACATTTAAAATGGTTAAATATCTTTATTTAGAAATAATTAATAAACAAAATGATTTATTAATTATTTTGTGAGAATTGAGAATGGTGTGAAATTGAAATAATTATTAAATAGTGATTTAACAATTATCCCAATAACAGAAATAAGGAAAACTAAATAAATAGTTATTTATTTAATTATTCCTACGGGATTTAGTCAAATGTGACAAGGAATAATATTTAAATAATGATTTAATAATTATTCCTAGAGAAAATTAAATAAATAATGATATATCTAATTATTCTCATGGGATTTTATATTTAAATCAAAAAATAATTTAATAAAAGTGGTTTACTAAATTATTTTCAATAGTGAAAATGATTTTACTATGGTAAAATTAAATCTACATGGTGTATTTCAATCCACCTAGTTAGAAATGGCTAGGTGGTGATTTTTTTGTGATAAAATTTATGTTCAATAGAAATTGTGTAAGTTGTAGCTGGTGGATTTACTCATAAATCATGGATTTACTAATGTTACACTATAGCAGACAATACTTGTGAGGTTGCAGGTATACTATGTTGTATTGTAGAAGAAAGTACCTATGAAAAATTGAGTTGGAAACCTTAAAATGTGGTCCATAATTTCTACACTTCATTTCCTTAGTTTTTCATGATTCTATTGGGATTTATTGCTTAGGATTTTGGGTCTATCCCACCCTTTGTGTTGATTTCCTTATTTACTTTTCTCCTTCCCATATTTACTGCAACCATAAATTGAGCTACATTTACTATGTGTAGGCCACCAGGCTTGGACATTTATTCTTCGGATGATCTATATTATTTATATGAATGTTTGAATATACCTCTGTGAAAGGTAATTGAACTAGATTTAAAATAATTTTACATTCATCTCTTGAGATACACTGAATTATCTCAAAGAGAGACTAATATGTCCTAGGCATTGACCTCTCCTCAACCTCGGGGTTATCTCTAGGAGCTACAACAATCTGTTAATTTCATTCGACTGAATAATTATTTAAATAAGTGTAAAACTTGTACAATACTGATTCACTCCTTGTAATATTCCTTGATTCCCAACGTATAGTCATTTTCCCTATGCCCCAACTGAGTGTTCCATCCACTTTTTCTTGCTCCTATTCTCATTATCTCTTCTGTGAGAAGTGGATTTCATTGGTAATATCATCATTGGATGATGCATTCTCCTTCAAAATTTGATCTATTTGGTAAGCCTATCCTACCTTTAGAAAAATGTATTTTCTTCTTAGTAGTCCTATCAGGACTTCTTGATGTTGGTCAGAAACTCCACCTCAATATGTACTATGATTAGGATATTTTGTGCACAAGGTTCGTCACTCCACCTATTCCACATCATTCCCTCGACAACAAGTCTCCTTCTTGGCAAGTCATCTTGGAGTTCATGGATATTGTTGATAATCCCAAGGATATTATGCCTCTTAATTCTTATATACTCCCTAAATTGGGAATTAGAGAGATTAGAAAACTAAATCTTGAATCAAGCTAGAGTGCACTTTCTAGGTCATCCATAGAAGTGACACCCTTGGACTAGGTCATGTCTTGGTTTCCAATACAAAATTTTCCAATGATTTTTTCAACTCACACCCTCCCATTCATGCGTGTCTTGTACCCTATTTATCTCTTCACAGTAGTTGTCAAGGATCTATACGAGATCACAAGGTCACTCATTCTTTATGTCCTCAAGTGTTTCCTCATAAAGATATGGTTATATGTTTTTCCTAGTGTTGGAAATAATACCGAGAGGGGTGTGAATCAGTATTAGCAAATCACTAACTTTTTCATTTCCATAATTAGATTGATATACAGTACTTCAATTAAGGGAACCCATGTGTACGTGCAACTGTGTTTAATGCAACTAGCATATATCCAGTAAACTTATGATTCAGTTAATCCATTATATCTGATCTTTAATCAGTGGATTAGAACTTCATTAACCATATAAATAGTAAACAAGTGTAGTAAAATAGAACAGATCACCGCACATAAGAAACACACATGAACACCATGATATAAGGTGGAAAACCCAATGTGGGATAAAAACCACCTGCTACCATCTTCCTTTAATATAAGAAAAACCTATTTACAATCTTGTACTGGCACAAACCCATACCAGTACACGGGCACCCACCTACAAAAGGCTACAACCTTCTCTCATTCTCTATCTACTACTAGAAGGAAGCTACAACCCCTTGGCTCTTGTACTAGCTGATATTTTTACTAGTACTTAGGCGTCGGCCTACTGAATGCTCTAACCTTCACTCATTTTCTAGCTGCTACTGGAAGGGATCTCCAACCCCCTAGCTCTTGTACTAGTTGATAAGTTTACCAGTACATAGGCACCGACCTACAAAAGGCTACAACCTTCTCTCTTCCTCCAGGGACCATATTTCATAAATTTTCATACTGCATACTCCTGAAGCACAACACCATAATCTAAAGGCCACGTTTCATACTAGACCCATCAACAACATTGAAGCACAAAATTAATCACCACTACAATACACCCATCAACTACACCTACATCATCAATCTCTAAATCACCCAACACTGAAACACTAAATCCTTGTCAACAACACAGTCACCAGAACACAGAGCCGACCACAGAATTCTACAACAACAACTAGATCCAATTGCAGCTTCAAATATTATACTTCATATTATATATGCTACTCTAATGAGATGAACTAGCATGTATACATGTTTTTAGCAAAGTGAACCCCAGTACAGATCTACAAATATTTACTTATAACTTTGCAGCTATTCCAAACGTCAGTCATACCCAGATCATAACATCTATACAATAAAACATGCATCAATAATTTAGATCTAGTCTCTCCATGATCAAACCACATAATGATAATACATTCCAAGCCTTGTGATCCCGATCCATCATCCATCATCAACCGCATAGGTGCATCCTTGGGTCAAATCAAGCAAAGCATCACAAACCCATAACTAGCATACTAGATCTCACACTTCATCAGATATTCATAACTTGCACATTTGCACTTTGGCCTATGATCTTGTTCTCCTTATATAGGTTGAGGCCTCTTTCAATACCATGGTCCAAAAACACGTAGGACCGATACCTTGGACCCAATTCCTAGGGTCAATACCTCAGACCAAATACCATGGATCAAAACTTAGTTTTCCAACATGTACGCACCTTTCCTTCTGTGAAAGTGTGTGTGTGTGTACGTTATACACAACTTTGTATATAGTGAACCTGTGTGAATACGTGACTTGGTAAATGGTGAACTTGTGTATACATTTTCATATACGTGAATTTGTATACAATGAACCTGCATGTATACGCTACTCGGTCAATGGTGAACCTGTGTATACCTTTCTTTCTACATTCTTCGTTGATTACCTACTATACTGTGATCTTTCATTTGAGAGAGTTGCCATCAAGGACAACATCTATGTCATAATGCCAACAATCTTCCCCTTTGGACTTGATGGAAACAACCACACCAAGTCACTCTCCCCCTTTGACATCAAGAGCAAAGGGTCATGCCTCCCCTGAGTGCATGCTGAATTCTTTGATATGCTAAGATGTACCAATCCATCCACGCTCCCCCTGAGCACATGCAGAGTCTGCAAAAATATTTTTCAAAAGAATAACATGAATCTATGACTAAACTAAGTGAGTATGACCTTCCTATCACCAATGACTCATACATACATCAATCTCCCAACCAAGTGGGGATACATCATTTTGACTCATCCACCCAACCAAGTGGGGATATACCAAATGTTTATACATAAGTGAGATAGAAATTATTACATCATATGACTCATGGGTCTTTTGAAAGATATATATGACATTTAGACCAAATACCTAAACAAGACCATGATAGTCATCAGCTACTATCATACACCATATATGATCTGCACCATAAGCGTCTGTTACCGCATCTAGACTTGTAACCTACAATACCATTCCCTTGACCAACCAATAAGTAGCAAGATGTATCATTTAGCCATATAACCATCGCCACCAAAGACTTCTAGCCATAATTCCAACAATGAATTATGTAAATCTCCCCTTGAACCTATGCCATACCATCATCAAACAGAGCAAATAAGCGATTGAACCATATCAGAATCCTTTTCCGTAGTCTGTCCCACTGATTTTCCTCAAGCCAACATATACGTGATTGTGCAGCTTCTAACTCGTGTATACACATGAATTGTCTTCATGAAACTTATGTATGAGATTTAGAACACTGAGGTTCCACACTTTCAGTTCCCTCTGAGTCTATCATGTCTGTACACTCTGCTATTTCACATCTTTCTGACTGTACTTCCTTTCCTTCCATATCTTCAGCTGTGATGATGTTTTCTCCTTTTGGTATGGTGCCCAAAATATTCTCCTGCATTCCTTTGCTATATGTCCAAGCTTGTTACATGCATAAAATCTTACATGTTTCATATTCTTTCTATAGCAGTCAACAGCTTTGTGACCAAACATATTGCAAGAAAAACAATACCCTTTAAAATACCTGGAACGTGATGCTCTTTCTATGTGATGGTCTTGAAACATTCTACTTCTGCATCTTGCTACAACATGTCCAAGATTATGACATACATAACACTCAACATTATTCATCTAAGAACACAATCGATTGTCAGTTCCATAGATTGGAGAAGAAGATTTTCTATGAAGACTTTCTTTCTTTGGTTGTCGATGGGGTTGACCTCTCATTTCCTTGTTGATCATTTTAGGTTTTGCATTAGAGTTTCTTGCCTCACCCGGTGAGCTAGATTCACCTTCAACTAATTCATAATAACCAAGACCAATTTTGATAGCATGAGACCTTTGACTACTAAGAATATCATCCAAAATCTTAGTACTGTCTTGAAATCATAATAGTTTATCCTTTTCTTCTAATTTACCTTTCAAGATATTTACCTCAACCTGATGTTGTTCCTCCTTTTCTAGATATTGCTTCTTCAACATTTCTTAAGACTTTCTTCCTTCTTCCACTTGTTGCCTTAGTTTGAGAATCTCATTTTCTTGTTCTTCATTTTGCTCTTGCAGCATTTGAGGTACTCTGAAGGCACACTCCAACTGAGATTTTAATCTGGTAACTTCTTCTTTGAGGGCACACACCCTTTTGTTAAGTAGATCTTGTTGATCTATGATTTATCTGATGCTTCATTTACTTGTTCATCTTGAGGTGATTTTGAATCTGAATCCTTACTTCAACCTAACGGCAAGCTATTGATGCTCCTTTGACCTGTCTTCTTCTTCTAACGCACTTTCTTTCCCATTGTTCTACAGATCTCCTTCAAGCTATCAAGCTTCTACCAAAGGACCTGCTTTGATTCCAATTGTTGGAAATAATACTGAGAGGGGAGGGTGAATCAGTATTAGAAAATCACTAACTTTTTCATTTCCATAATTAGATGCATATAGGCTACTTTAGTTAAGGGAACCCGCATGTACATGCAACTATGTTTAATGAAACTAGTGTATATCCAGTAAACTTATCATTCAATTAATCCATTATATGTTGATCTTTAATCAGTGCATCAGAACTTCATTAACCATATAAACAATAAACAGGTGTAGTAAAACAGAACAGATCATCACACATACGAAACACATGAACACCATTATATAAGGTGGAAACCCAATGCAGGACAAAAACCACCTGCTGCCGTCTTCCTTTCATATAAGAAAAACTTGTTTACAATCTTGTACTGATGCAAACTCATACCAGTATGGAGGCACCCACCTGCAGAAGGCTACAACCTTCTCTCATTCTCCAGCTACTACTGGAAGGGAGCTACAACCTGTTGGCTCTTGTACTAGCTGATATGTTTACTAGTACATAGGCACCAGCCTACTGAAGGATCTAACCTACACTCATTTTCCTGCTACTACTAGAAGGCAGCTCCAATCACCTAGCTCTTGTATTGGCTGATATGTTTACCAGTACGTAGGTGCCGGCCTATAGAAGGCTATGACTTTCTCTCTTCCTCTAGGGACCACGTTCCATAAATTTTCATACTGGATACTCCTAAAGCACAACACCATAATCTGAAGGCCACTTTTCATCCAATTTTCATACTAGATCAATCAACAACATTGAAGCACAAAATTAATCACCACTACAATACACCCATCAACTACACCTGCATCATCAATCTCTGAATCACCCAAAACTGAAACACTGAAACCCTATCAACAAAATGTAGTCTCCAGAACACAGAGCAGACCACAGAATTCTGCAACAACAACCAGATCCAACTGCAACTTAAAATATCATACTTCATACTGTATACGCTACTATAATGAGCCGAACCAATGTGTATATGCGCTTTTATCAAAGTGAACCTGCGTACAGAGCTACAAATATTTACTTATAACTTTGCAGCTATTCCAGACATCAGTCATACCCAGATCATAACATTTGTACAATAAAACATGCATCAATAATTCAAATCTAGTTTATCCATGATCAAACCGCATAATGATAATACATTCCAAGCCTTATGATCCCAATCCATCATCCATCATCAACTGCATAGGTGCATCCTTGGTTCAGATCAAGAAAAGCATCATGAACCCATAACCAACATACTAGATCTCACACTTCATCAGATATTGATCACTTGCACACTTGCACTTTGGCCTAATGATCTTGTTCTCGTTATATAGGTTTAGGCATCTCTCAATATCATGGTCCAAAACCACATAGGACTAATACCTTGGACCTAATACTTACGGTTAATACCTCGAACCAAATACCATGGATTAAAACTTAGCTTTCCAACATGTACACGCCTTTCCTTCTGTGAAAGTGCGTGTGTACGTTATACGCGCCTTTGTAGATAGTGAACCTGTGTGTATATGCGACTTGGTCAATGGTGAACCTGCATATACATTTTTGTATACGCGACTTTGTATACAGTGAACCTGCATGTATACGTGACTTGGTCAATGGTGAACCTCCATATACCTTTCTTTCTTCATTCTTTGCTGATTACCTGCTATATTTTTGTCTTTCATTTGAGAGATTTTCCATCAAGGACAAAACCTATGTCATAATGCCAACACCTAGGATCATCAACCTTTAGGAATTATGCAATTCAACACTCTATGGAATGGTATTTTTATGGTGCACTATATGGTGCTCACAACAACTCAGAGTTCATATGCGATAATCCTTCACTTGTGCTCAATAATGGGCACAACATATTTTCACCTATTGGACTGTGTTACACTTGTACATACGTATTATTGTTTTGATTTGTTGTGTGATGCAAGAGATTTATTCATATTTCATATATGCCATTCTGGATGGTTTTTATAGGATATGGGATGTTTTTATTATAAAATACATGGGATATTAGGTGCATTATTCCTAAAACAAGCATGTAGGGGGAGGTATTTCTCCTCCATATTTATTGCATTATACACCATCCTTGCCAAATTTATTACACTATAGGTTTGACCCCATCAAGTTGTCATACTAACTCATCTCTCTTTGCATGTCATGATTCGGTGGTATCGCCTTCCTATACATTGACATTATATATTAACACCTATTATATTTTTCATTGTCCATACTACCATATTGTATCACATCATAATCTCTAATTTTGACCTATCATGACTTATAATTAGAGCCTCATTTTCTCTTCTTTGTCATCTTCTAGCTTTATCCCAGGAGGATGCCACCTGTTTTATGCCTTGTGATTGCTACTAATTTTTCCTTACTTATGAAAAATAATAATCCTTGGTCTTCTTTCACCACCTCCGTCATATTACATTTGGCTCATCACTTGCTTTCACCTGGTGTTCCTACTATTCCTAGAGGGATTGTTGTAATGACTAGTCTCCTTTGCCAACTTCTTGGATTCACTTTTCTTAGGGTGGTTTCATCACCTCAGAACTAGTTGTTACCATTTATACCAATTTGTCCTCCATGATGAGATTCCCTTTTGTCATTTTCATGCAATTAAAAAAACAACAGGATATTGATTGTCCTTTTATCTCTTTATTAGGATCAGTAAAATTGAATGAAAAAGAAATTACTGAACTTACTTGTCTTCTCTTTCTTGTTTGCTAAACTAAGAAGCATATCAAAATGAGAAAAGGGAAGTGAAATAACTTTTTTCATTATATTAGTCTGAATGGAAGTGTTATTTTTATTTCCCTTAATAATTTAACTTATCTGTGTCATTTCCTCATACTAAGCTATGTTTTAGCTTTCCTAGGAGTAGTCACTACAAGAAAAAGGACATTGGTGAGGGGTGAAAAATGTCACCATAAGCTCATTGGTGATGGTCAAAACAGCATTCGTCACAAAAAACAAAATGTCACCAAAGGTGGCGTCGCCAAAAGTATAGGTGTTGTAGTGACATAAAAAGTTCGTCACAAATAATGATTTATAATGACGGATAACGACTGTCGCCATTTCATATGAGCAATGGTGATGGACCATAGCCTCCATCACCAAAAACTAAATTTCACCAAAGATGGTGTCGCCAAAAGTATAAGTGTTGTAGTGACATTCAAAGTTTTTCACCAATAATGATTTATAATGATGGATAACGATCGTCACCATTGCATATGTGCAATGGTGATGGACCATAGCCTTGGTCACCAAAAACTGAACGTCACCAAAGGTAGCATCACCAAAGGTATAGGTGTTATGGTGAAATTAAAGGTCCATCACAAATATTTATTATAGTGACAAATAGTGACTGTCACCATTTCATATGCACAATAATGATTTATTGTGATGGATCTTTAATGGTCGTCACTATTGGTGCATATATATGGTGAAGTTCATTGGTTGTCACCAAAAGCCACATTGCTAGAAGTATAGGTGTTGTGGTGACATTCAATGTCCATCACGAATAATGACTATAATGAAGGACAACGACCATCACCATTTCATATCAACAACAATGATTTATGGTTACGAAACTTTGAGGGTCGTCACTATTGATGCATATATATGGTGGCGTTTGTTGACCGTCACCATTTCATATTTTTGGTAAGGGTCAAAAAATGTCACCAAAGCTCATTGGTGATGGTCAAAAGAGCCTCCTTCACCAAAAATTGATCGTGGCCATTCCATATGGATGTTAGGGCATGATGGAATCGAACCACCAACCTCCTACTTGTAAAGCAGGTGCTCTTCCATTGATCTAGCACCCTTTAAAGAATTATATTTTTTAAAATTAGACCTTGAAACTTCATAAATTGTAAATTATACAACTTTCAATAAATTAAAGTCTCAACAATATTTTACTAAACAAGCAAAGCAACATCGAAGATGTAGGTCCCTACCTAATGGTTATTGAAGTTATGAAAATTGGGTGGAGGGAAAAATAGTTATGTATAAGAGAACAATATGTTCAGTGGAATACTCAATTAGAAGTGAAACTCTGAAGACATTTATAACCTATAAATGACCTATAACTATCAAATGCACCAAATATTGCAAAGGAAATGTCATAAGTGGATATCATATGGAAGAGGAGGAGGCAGGGACTTGGAACCCTTGTACATCTTGGCATGCCTTAGCACTTGGCACATCTTAGCTTGTTTGACATGTCTTCATACTATCTGGCACATCTTAGCATGCCCTAGCATTCCCCAACACACCTTGGCACTCATGACCTCACAACTAGCATTTCATTTTTCCATGAGTTGGGACACTTACATTCACTTGAACACCTTGGCACTCCCTAGTTGTCATGCCCTCTGTTATCCTCCATAACTTCCTAGGCTGATGAAGAGATCGACAGAGGTAACCACAACCAAGCTTTTAGTTTGGTAGCTAGCCTTACCAAACTAGAGAAGGCTCTCCCTATGAAATCACACCCAAGAGATGACTAGAATGTAAATTATTTTAGGCTAGATAGCTAGGGTCAGGTGGCCTTTTGGAAAATTTAGGGACTTGGAACTCTATCCACCAGTGTCTTGTCTGGCAAGGACTTTTTCAATGAGGCAAAGAATTGGAATTCTATCTAGGATAAAGCACCTAATATGCATGACAGAAGCTCCCTAGAATAGAGTAACTCCTACCTAGAAGAGTGTCCCCTACTCAAAATATAGAACCCTTCTCTACTATGCACTTTTCTTAAAGATAAATATGTTCATAAAATAGTACTAAGAAAAACACATAAATTAAGAAAAGTGAGCATCTAAGTCAAAATATAAAAGTATAATAAATATGGCTCTATATAAGTTTTGGAAACACTAAACAAGCATGCTTTCATACAACAACAATAAGATGCCTAAAATTGATGTGATTCTTTCATCATTGCTATACCCTCACAACAAAACTAGAATCTGTAGCATGTACTCCAAGGCTGTATGCATTTTCTGAAGGTGTAGATTGAAAGGATCTATTGAGATGAAGTACTATTGAAGGAGAAACACTTTCAAAACAATAGATAAAGTCTATTATGAATTCAACCCATTTGCACACAGACCAAGGCTGCTACTGGGTACACTTCTCCAGAGAATGGAAACTACAATGTATTGTAGTGATGATGAAGGAAAACAACTTTAGTGCAACATGGATAAAACTCTAACAGATATTGTCACTATGGCCTCAATTGTCGATGATCTCATCAATATAGGTAGCAACTTTGATAATTGAAAAACCAAAGGTGAGATGCGTAGATCATTTGAAATGACATATTTGGGCATATTTTATTATTGTTTAGGAGTGTTAGAATAGAAAATGCAAGGTAACTTGTTGCATCTTTGTGTCACAGTCCAAGGATGCAAAGAAATACATAAAATATTAAATAGCATGGTATAAGTCGATTGCTAGTTATTTTGAAACAGGAATAGAATTCTCCTTGTGCGGGTTGTAATCTAGGGGGTATAACTTTAAATAAGAAACTGATAGTTATGGGGTTGAAATTGTCTCACAATTCATGAAAAGTCCCAAATTTGTTCACTAGAAAGAAGTAGACTAAGTCATCAAATTTATGGAAGGGAACACCCTATTCATAGGAAGATAACTTGAAATTAGTCTGGCATATTATTTCTCATCTTCTTGTACATCTGTGCTTTGAAAAGATAACCACATCCATAGATTCAATAACAACTCTGGTAAAGTTTATAGATGTGAAGCACTTTTGAGAAAACCCATCGCTTAATGACAATTGATCGAGGAATATTATTATCCGGGAATAGTTTCCACTCAGATGCTACTATTCCCACTAAGATGGGTGGCTATCTTAGAAACAAACAATCAAATTCTACTATTGTTTCCTTTTATGAGAACCAAGAGTGCTAACCTAAGTCTTGCGTTTGATTTCCTCTCCTTCTTGATAGAGTTTCGCTGCTTCTTCTTTGTCTGCCCAACTTCAAAAGAACCCGTGGAATCACACCAACATACTACTATGCAAGAAACAAGGATCTAAATTCATAAATAATATAGGATCAGATGTGTATTAACCATATACATGCATATATAAACAAGTACACAAGAATATGGAAGGAAACAAGAATAGCTTTATTCAGATGAAAAGTAGCAAGAGGATTACAACCATTGTGCTCTCACCCAGCATCATCCTCCAGCTAAGAAGCCCTTCTTCACCTCAAGCAAAGCTAGATCACCCAACACTGTGAATGTACACCAAAATACCAACAACACTTCTCTATAAGATACAAAATTCCAGCCTCTGGATCTCTGTGATGAGGGATCCCTATATAGATTATTACAGAGAGGTGAGTCATCTTCTGGGATCTTGATTAGTCTCCTCTCTCTGATAGTTCCTTCTTCCACTTGGAGAATGATGATCCCTTACTCATCCCTGGTAAAAAATGGAGAGGCAAGTGTCAGAGGGGAAGCTTCTGGAAGATTCCATGATCTTCCACCTCACATTTTTGTCCCTGCCATTTGTCCATTCCTAACTGTCACACCCTACAGAGGAGAAAATCAATATGCATCACACCTTGTACATTGGGAAGGTGATATGCATCGTACCCCCTACATTGAGCTTTCAGTATGGTCCAGTTTTGACCATTTATGAGCAGTTTTCAGTGGGGAACTTCTAGGAGATGATGTAATCAGTTGACCTTGTTCCTTTAGGTAGTGAAGCAACACTTTTAGGGACTTAGGAGCCTTTAGTTTATGGACATTTATGATTGGGGTTGAAGTGCCCAAAAATGTCTATAATAGTTGCCCCCTAAAGCATGAGGTCGTTAATCTTTTTGATGTCAAGTGAAATGCTTTACTATGAGGATCCGAAGTTTTTTTGAGCTAGGAGGTGACTTGTAATAAGATACAATACAATACATTATTTTGACAACATTTTTTCATGATCTAGCTGAGGTGGGCATTCCCATGCTCAGCTTTATAAATTCATTTTCAGGTACATAGGACACACAACCGTCTGTGTGACAGACTGATGATATGGACACATCATCCTATGATTAGGATGATCATCTGTTCGGCAATGATGTACACTTGATGTCTTTATATTCCTAAATATATCGCAGCTCAGATGAATGAAACTAGATCCGGGGTCTTCAAAAATTGTTCAATCTTCACTCGGAGTATAAGTCAATCCATGTGAAAATTGCTCTGGAGTCGAACATGGAAAGACATCCCCTGATTACCAGCCAATGATGTAAGCTGTTAACAGGCGCGAGAGGAATCACCAATAATGACAATGACCCTCAAGGTACTATAATATGATTTACATGGTGTGAAAAAGGACTTGGCATCGAACACCATGTAAAATCTCTCGGTCGAAGGCCATTGATGTAAACCTATCGCCAAAAGTGAGAAACTTGCCATTGAGGCATGCAAGCTTCAAAGTACCGAAAGGGTTGTTACTAAGTCAACTTCTTGGATAATTAGTTGATGTCGACAAGAAGTGACCCGTCACAGGAGGGCCTTAATGAATCCCACATCAACGACACGGAATGAAGCAAATGATTTTGGAGGTGAAAACAAACTGACAATACAGGGTTTAGGGTGGCGGTCATGAAGGAATGAAGCATGAATGTATTGCAGTGGGTGAGACACAGGTGAATTGTCTGAATGACTTCTCTTGAACATATCGGCGACACTAACGATGGATTGGTAGTGTTAACCACAAAGATGGATGGTGTGATGGACCAATGGTGATGACCAATGAATGAAACAACCCAACCCGGCATGGATGCAGAAGATAAGTGTCATGTTCAAGAGCAACTTGCTACCAATAAAGTTTCTTCAAGTTTTCTTCCCAATTTTCCCCAGTCATTTCTGACCAGTACCTCTTTATTTTTGTCAAGCTTGAGGAGGATAACATATGCTTGTTCTATAATCCACCCTTCAGGCAAACCTGTCGCTATATTTTAGCAAGCCTAGCGACAGTGAAACGCGTTCTCGTCCATTTGGACGAGTTTGCTGCTATTAGGTTTTAACGAGTTTAACGACAAAGATAACTCGGTCTCTTTCAATTTTCGAACGTCTAAAAGAAATGGAAAGCAGACTCCAATGATTCTTTTTCATCATATAATCCCTTATGTCCGAAAAAGCGTAAAATAATACAAAAGGGATGAATTTTCAATAGTTTTAATGAGCCGAACAAGACAAGCGCTCGATCCTTTTGTGTAATAATCCCTCAGGTCCAAAAAGATTAAAATCTAGAGGAGGGATAGCACTTCAGATGCCTTTAACGAGCTGGAGAGGCCAATCGCTCAGCAATCTTTTCATATTTTACAAGTCAGGTGAAAAGAGCTTAAAGAAGACTCATTTTCGAGGAACGAGTGAAGGTTTCGGGTAGCAGCTGATTCCAGGTAAGATTTGGAATTTTCCAATCACGACAGTGTCACAAGGATGGCTAACAGAATCACTCTTCGCAGATGTTCCTTGAAGGGGTAAACAATCATATGGG
>APFE031445733.1:651-57725 GCA_000404065.3 Pinus taeda
TCTACCTCCTGCAATGGAGGAAGAAAGTATGAACGATGGTGTAAATCTTCCCAAGGTCGATCTATACCCATCATTGCTTCGAGAATTGATTCTTCCGATGGTAAAACTGAATCTAAGCAGTCCAAAGCAGAGGTAGAATCAAGGCTCCAAGCGGGGGTCACATCGCCATATAAATCCTCTTCAGAAAAAGGAGTAGAATGGTCATCTGTAGAGTTCACGATAGACTGGTATCTAAGCTCAGCTACAGATATAGGAAATGACATTCCATTCTCTTGTCCTTCAACTAATGTGGTCATAGGTGAAGGCAAGGTCTAGGGGTCCGAAAAATAACGAGTTCGAAAGAACCCATCTTGAGAAAACTCCCTAGATGATGAAATAGCATTGATTTTAGCAATAGGAGAGGGAAACTCAAAGGTACCCATCAACGAGGAATACATCCCTACTCCTAGATTCTCAATAGGCGCTTGAGGGTTATCCACTAAAGGAACAGTAGAGTCAGAAGTTGCTTGAGGATCAACTGGACAATAATCTAATTGATCCACCTTTACGATTTTCCCCTCATGAGGAAAGCAAATGACACGAAACAGAGTTGAAACAACGACGTCCATTTCGTATACCCAGTTCCTTCCTAGGAGGATATTATAATCTAGGTTAGCATCTACGACTTCTACTTCAATATTAACGACCTTCCCCCCAACACATATAGGAAAGGTCGGGATAATCCCATGCGGCTTATGAGAATGGCCATCGAATGCAGTCAAGACGGTAGGTGAAGGAATGACCGAAGGCGATCCAATAGCCTTCCAACATGACATCGACATAACGCACGTGGAAGCCCCCTCATCAATAATGGTTCGAAAAATGTTGATTTTCCGGTATGTATACTTTACTTGAAAAGCCATGTGATGAGGGAGTTGCTTTTTGACATTTAACATGTCAAAAGTGAGCACTAAAGAATTAGTCGGATCTACTGCCTCAATTGCGGAAAGTAAAGCACTTCTCTGAGCTGGACACAACTGGAGAACCTCTAAAGCGGACATAGCGCATGGACTCTGAGCCAGATCCTCCACAATGGAGTAATTCTGGGTAGCCCTAGCATTAGGATTAATCGTCGCGCGTTTAGCGGAACCTTTCGGTATCCGTGGTATAGTCTCAACAGGGGGTCGCTCGATATGAAGGTCAGTACTTCAGGGAACAGCCTTATTCCTTGGAAGTTTTCAACTTCACCGTAATCACGTGGACGAGTAGCCACAATGGAATGTTAGAACCCATCATGAAAACATTTCTACGATTTTTCCCTTCCTGGTTGCCCCCCTGCGAGGGTTTCTAGGTTTTGACACTCGCGCCAGCAGAAGTTGCTGCCCATGGGGAAAAGGGTTAGTTTAACACGCTTGGGAAATGGAAAGTCCCTTGCCTGCCCTAACAAGCGTTGGCATCTTTCAACTTTGGGCAAAGATGAGTTAAATGGTTCCACCGATAACTTGCATGGAACTTTACTTTCTTTTTTCGATCATTTCTCCCCACCAGCATTATTGCCGGATTGTTTGTTCGGCTTCCCATCCTAGTTTTTTTCTTACCTCGTCCTTTCTTTGTTCCCATTGGAATTTTGACTTTCTTTGGGATTATCCGATTGGACAGCATTAATTAAAGAAGTTTGGGAAGCTGAAGGATTAGACAATGTGACTTGGTTGTTAGAAGCAGTTTGTAAAGGCAACTGCTACAATTGATTCAACAAGTTCACCGTATTTGTGTCTACTGACCCAACAATACCATCCGCGTGGGGACCTGGCTTCGGCTTAGATACATCAACCTTAGATCCAGGAGCATCTGGTAAGTACTTTTGTAGGATCCCAGACTGAGAGTAGATCAGTTCTAATTGTTGGGCCGTAAAAATGGCTTGCTCCTCGGAATAGACCCCTGACATGGAGACATCCTTGGAGATATCAGGTACCAAAGACTTCAAGAACCACTCGAGACGGTACTCTGGAGGGATTTCGGCTTTAATAAGCCTCTTTCTCCGTATCCATTCCTGAATGTGATCGGAAATGTGAGTTGCCCTATCCTGACGAAAAGTAGCCAGCAGTTCAGTTCCGGCATCATACCGGACGGGCAACTGAAAATGGTTCAAGAAAATATTGGCTAAGTGGGCGAATGATGAAAATCTGCCCCTAGGCAACTTTATATACCACTTAGCCACGTTGCCAGTTAAGGTGTGTTGAAATAATCTCAACCTAACCGAATCATCGATCAGGGAGTTCGATGAGCACCATAAGTGGAACGTGGTTACGTGGTCGCCCGGATCCTCACCACGTTTCCCTTCAAATTTTGGAATATCCGAAGGGAGTTTAGTCGGGACCAGAGGCCAGGCCGGATTATACTTGATTGGGTCATTAGTTAACTTAGTGAGGTCTGGCAAGTTTAACGTTGCCAGAAACGGAAGTCTAGGCGGAGCTTGGGGATTCCACCCTGACTAGGCGGTGCTCCCGAAGCTCTGAAAAGATTGGCCTGGATTTTGGAAGGCACCAGGTTTCCCGAAGTAACCAGTAGAACCCGTTGAGCCAAAAGGCAGGCCTTGTGACCCAGCAAAACTCGGAGTTTGACCAACTCCGGCTGTATATCCACCATACCCAGCAAAGTTTCCTCCTAAAGGATTGTAAGGAGTTGACAACCACTGATATGGATTCCAAGCCGAAGCTAGGGGAGGAATACTTTGGAATGAACTAACCGTGGTATACGGCCTATTCCCAAATTGGTCGAAGAATGGATTCCCAGTTCTGGCACTACTAAGCCCAGGGTTATTCCAACCTTGGAAAGGGTTGCTGCTTTGTCCTACCGAAGAAAAAGGCATAGATCCTATCGTAGGGTTGGAATGTGGTATATGACCACTTTTGGATGGAAAACCTTGGAACGAAGCCGACCCACTCATCATGGACGTGGCGGCCCCGAACGGAGCTGAAGGAATGCCCTGTGAATGGGCGCCAAATGGGAAGTACCCAAAATCGAAAGCATTTGTTTGGGAATTTCCACTCGTGGATGGAATGGAGGTGGACCCAACAAAAGACGTGCTAGCAAAAGATCCGAATAAAGAGACGGAGGGGATGGAAATAGTTCCACCCCCTTGTACATATATAGGAGTTTGTACAGTCGTAGCACTAGTAGAAGCCATGCTTCCAGTAGTGGTCATCGAAGGTAAGCGCGTAGCGTAACTTGGACTTGACGGCCTATGCGTCGGAGTCCCAACGTATTGCAATACGTGTGGATGACTGGATGGTAGGGGAGAATTTAGAGCCACTAACGACTCTGAAAGTTCTTCTATCTCAATATTATCCTCTGCTTGTAAGCAAACTTGAGAAAGAACTGGTGTGTTCCTCTCTTCTTCTACGGAAGTACCAGGCCTTGCTTCAATACTATTTCCCCTGAGGGGAGGATCAATCCCCGATGCGTCAATTGCAGTGGGACGAAGCCCACTAGTATTATTACCTCTACACCTTCTCGGATAAGGCTCTAAACTTGGTGGCGAGAGACCACGAAGTCTTCGAGACCATCTGGGAGATCGGTCAGCCACTTTGAATTCTTTCTTTAAAATCTAACTAAAGACTCAAAAAAATTAAAGCTAGGCCAACTAAGAGCACAAAGCACCCACTATAAAGTCCCTAAAGATACAGCCAGTCAAAACAACTTCCAAGTATTTCCGCTCTGAGTGATTAGGACCGGACACCAAAATACGAGAAAGTGGAAAATAAAGGGCCTTCCGAAGATAGTCTGGGATGATGAGGGCCCAAGCCTATCAGCGAAGGTATCAGAGGAAGTTACGCTGACCTCCTAACAACATTTTGCGCTGGTGCAAGCCCCCAAGCTTCGCAAGGGTGCCCTCTAGTAGTGTTGTTGAGAGTGATACAACGTCGACCTCAGGTTCCACGGGATTCCTCTCCGCAGCCACCTATGTAGTTCCCTAGGAGTGGCAACTAAGGATACCAACTCGTCATAGAAGCCAGGCGGAACAGTCGTGAGGTAAGTTCGGACAAGTAGGAGAGGGGGTATCTCTCTTCCCTGTCTTCACAGACCCTCGTGCTTAACTCCCAGATCCGGAGCTTTCCTGGTCTTCCTAACGCTATTGGATTTTCTCTCGTTAATCAGACTCCTATGTTTGACGTTTAATATGGCCTTGGAGATTTAACTCTCCACTCGCCTAATCCAAGGCCCTAAAATCCTAAAACTTGTTTGTGTATTTAACTTAAAAGAAAAAGTTCTAGTTGATTTCAGTTAGCGCTTGATTTTAAAGGTTATTCTTTAAGTCAAAGGATGATGGAAGTGAAACTAGTGGTGTTTTTCGACGCAAAAGAAATTAATAAAACCTAACTATATGCATGTGCACTTTGTCATTGTTTTTCGATGAAGAGTAATTTCTACAGCGTTCAAGAGGAAACTTCTAATGAAACAAATTTTTTTTTTTTTCATTCACACTTCACACTCAAAAGTTAACAAATCTATTTATGCCTAAAGAGATGCAAATCTATCCTAATGCAACAACTAAATGCTTGATGCAAGATTGAAAACTACTCTAAAAACAAGAAATGAAAGTTGCTTTGCTTATCAAATTTTCTTTTGCCACTTACAGTATTTAGATTGAATATGAGATGATACCATTCATTTCATCTAAATACTAAAAGAAAAACTCAAGATAACATAAAGGACTTTCACTCACCAAAAGGAAACCAAATGAAAAGCAAGTTCAAGAAAGCAAAACAAAAACTTTTCAAAAAGTTCTCTTCCAAGTAGCAACAAAAAAGTCTTTTCGAAAATGCTTTCAACAAAAACTGAAACTTTGTGATTGAAACAATAAGCAAGAAACACTTTTTGCAAGTTGACACCCTACAAAGAATGAAAACTCAACAAAAACAAATGTGTTTAAAAAGGCTTTTTAACAATCGAAGGCAGCAAGGAAAGCTTTAGTAACAAAGACCAAAAAAGATCAAAAAGACAATTTCAAGAAAGTATCAAATGACAACTTTAATGAAACAAAGAAGTACATGGTCATAAAAATCGATTTCGTTAAGCAAACAAAAAGTCACCAAAAAGCAAAATTGAACACAAAGATTGATAACAATCTTTCTGCTCTGATAACTCAGAGCAGCCAAGATTCCAATCAAGAAATCTTGAGTGTTTTTAGCAAAAAGATGATGATGCTTGCAAACACAAAACAAGACCAAAAATCCTTATAATTAGAGAGAAATCGGAGTAAGGATGCTTGCTGTAACACAGACAACTGATACTGACAAAAATGACTGTTTCAAACTGATTGAAAGCACCAGACAAACTTCAGAGACACAAAAAATTTATAAATCCTGAAAGTTGCAAGATATACGTGACTGTACTTAGTGCAGACTGCGTGTATACGCGATTGTTTTTTATGAAACCTGTGTATACGCGGGTTTACTTCAGACAACAAGCGTTTATACGCTTCTGTAACTAAATAAAACAACATATATATAATATTTCAGGAAAAATAAAAAACAAACTCAAGAAACTGGTAAAACTCAGAAGTCAAGAACAGACCAGACAGTAACAATAAACCAGCAAGCAACTGAGCCTTGATAGGCTTGACAAACTCCCAAACTAGGAACAACAAGAGTGTTGTCCCCAGTGGAGTCGCCAATTCTGTTGAGAGATTTTATCCCCTAGGGCTTTTGGGTGGAACCCTAGCAGACAGAAAGTTGTCTAAACAAAGAAACATGCACACACACAACCATTATGCTAGCAAAAACTAATTCTAAAGTAAGAAGGACGTACCTCAGGTCCTACGTTCGGGTAGTTCCTCAAGGGTTCAAGCCCTTCTTCACGTCCCTTTTGCTCCTTTGCCCTGCAAAACCAACAATTCCAAGGAATGCAGCAGTATATGGACAAAGATTTATACAAAAATCATCTTTATGTTATACAAGAAGGAAGTTAGTTATGAACTTTTAGACATCCATTCATACATGAAATTCAAACATGAACATCATAAACATAAAGAAAAAGCATATCGGGAATCAAGACGTGTTTCTTTATTATAGACAAATAGAAAGTACAAAAAGAGTAATATCACCTGAGCAACCTTTGCAGTCTCCAAGCACAGCCTCCTTCTGGATCCGTCCCGCCTCAAGCCTCTAGGATATCTCCTTCCAAGACTCACTCCATGATGCCATAACTAAGAGATGAACATCAAATCACAAGGAAACAAAGGTTTCCTGTACAAATGGGGGAAGTGTAGAAGGCACAAGGGTCTTCAGACCTGATCAGGGGGGAAATCTCAGTATAATAACCTTTCTCTCTCTTCTCTCCTCCCTTAGGCCTTCCCTTTGATGTCTTTTTATACCAATTCCAAAGTAGTTTCTTAGTTAGGAATTGGTTGGGAACAGTTGAGGCCACGGGCACTAACAGGTGATCAGCAGGTAAAACCTGCGATCTCCGCCCGAAAATAAGGAGTTTTATATTTTTTTAAGTGTTTAAATACAAATACATGGGTTGGGTATATATGAACCCGCGTATACACGCGTTTAACTCAGGGCAATGTCACGTACAGGGAATAAAACACTGTTTTTTAGATTTTGGATCTAGTATGGAAGGAGGGGTTGCCCTAGGCCATGAGTGCAGCATCAAAAACCATAATAGTGAGATTTGGAGCTATAACAACTTGAGTTGTCAATTTCCTGATCCTTCTGGACAACGATTACTAGGATTTGAGGATTTGTGTCTATAGATATTGAAAGCTTCGACTTAGTTTTGGGTGACCACCTCGCATTGTGAGATTTTTTGTGGTAATTATTCATATATGTTGGGAAAATTAATATTAACCACCGCAATTATTAAAATGACAACAACCATACTTGTGGTACATGAGTAAATCAACCAAGTAGATTTTTATTGTAGGCTGAAGGACATGGATTAAATGAAATTCTGACCGGAGTACAAATTTCCCATTCCAAAACACATCAGATAATTAAGAGAAAATGACCATTTAATGCAAGGTTGGTAAAGTGTACGGTCGTAATTTTATCCCGCAACATGTGTAGGCTCAGAAAACTATTTATTTTGTTTTACTATGCTTTGTTGTGCGTAAATTTTTTGAGTTTTTAACCCTGTCTTAGTTGCACAAGTAAAACTCTGATTTGATCTTTGTGAATATTTTTTTGAGGAAACTCATGTGCCTCATCTTTCACATGGGAGTAGGGGTAAAATTTTAATATTGTAAGTGCAAGTGTTTTCACTGGGAGCTAAAGGTTGTTTTGAAGGAAAAACATTTTGGAGCATATTTACTAGCAAGGAGAAAGTTTTTTTTACAGTCATAAATGGAAGCATCAAGCACAAGCTTGACTGATCCTCAAATAGCTCACTTTAATGGAAAAATTATGGCTATTGGGCTATAACAATGAAGGTTTTGTTTTCTTCTCTAGATATTTGGGATTTGGTGGAGAATGGGTTCCAAGAACCAGCAGATCCAATAGCATACAATTCTTTGACACAAGCATAAAAGGATTTGTTGAGGGACGACATGAAGAAGGATTCAAAATCCCTCTTCTACATTTTCCAAGGTGTTCATGAAATTATTTTCCTAAGGATTGCAACAACAAAAAAGTCCAAACAAGCATGGGATACCTTCCAAACATCCTAACAAGACATGGAAAAAGTAAATACAAAAAAGCTACAAATTCTAAGGAGAGAATTTGAGACATTTTGGATGAAATAGCCTGAGAATATTACCTCATTTTTTATATAAATAATTGGACTGGTTACTCAAATCAAGTCTCATGGTGAGACATTTGAGGAAAGGAGAATAATTGATAAAATTTTGAGAAGTTTGCCAGCAATATTTGATGCCATTGTTGTGGCCAAAGAAGAGACAAAGGATATCTCACAATTTTGAGTGGATGAGCTTCACACATGTGACTGATTTCTCATGAACATAGATTGAATAGAGAAACAAACTCCTCACTGGAGCATTCCTTCAAGAAACAAGTTTCATTTACTCAAGGTAGAGGCAGAGGAATATCAAATGCTAGAGGTAGAAGAAGAACCCCACATAGAGGTGGAAGAGGTAGTCCTTCAAGCTCAAGTGGAAGGGTCAGAAATCAAAATCCAAGTCAATGCCCAAGCCAAAATAAAGCACAAGGCTATAGGTATGATAAATCTCAAGTTCAATGTCATTATTGTAAGAAGTATGGTCATTATGCAAATGAATGTAGAAAGAAACAACATGATATAAGTAACAGACCAAGTGCAAATTTTACAAAAGAAAATCAAAATCAAGACAACATGTTTTCAGCTTGTAATGTAGCACAAGAAAAACGAAGGGATATATGGACTCTAGATTCAGGGTGCAACAAACACATGATAGGGAACATAGAAATGTTTTCCAATATAGATGAAAGTGTGAAATTTGAAGTGACATTAGGGACTAATAACTCTATCATGGGTAATGGAAGAGTCAACATTCTAACAAATAAGGGAGATAAGAAGTACATTTCAAATATTTATTTTGTCCCTGGTTTGAAGCATAACCTCATAAGTGTTGGAAATCTCATGCAAAAAGGATAATGTCTTTTTCAAAAATGGAGAGTGCACAATTTTGGATAAGTGTCCAAGCAAACAAGTGATTGAAAAAGTTCAGATGACAAGAAAAAAAATGTTTCTTGTCAAGCTAAAACCATATTTGAATGAAGAAGGTGCACAAGCACATCTGTCAATGAATTTACAAGAGGATGAAAGAAAAATTGCAACTATCAGACAAGTAAACTTTCAAGCAGAGGTCAAAGATGAAAACTAGTTATGGCATTTGAGATTTGGTCATCTCAAGTTTGGAGGCTTGAATTTGTTGCATAGGAAAGGCATGGTGAAGGGATTTCCACTCATAGAAAATGGATAGCCTACGTCAAGGATGCATCTTTGGAAAACAACATAGAGAGACATTTATGACAGGAAAGTCAATAAGTGCAAAGGCACCTTTGGAGATTTTCCATTCAAACTTATGTGGACTAATGTAGACACCATCAATTGGTGGCAGCTATTATTTTTTAAAAGACATAGATGACTATATAAGGAAGACATGGGTCTACTTCTTAAGGCAGAAAGGTGAAGTGTTTGAGCAGTTTTGTGAATAAAAAGAAATTGTTGAGAAGGAAAGTGAACACTACATCAAAGTTTTGAGGACTGACTGAGGTGGCGAATACATCTCAAATGTTTTGCTACGTTTTTGTAGGGAGCATGGAAATCACAAGAAATTTACAACAAGGTATACACATCAAAAAAATGGTGTCATGGAAAGGAAAAATATGATGATTATGGAAATGGCGAATATGTTGAAGGAAAAACATTTGTGAAATGCCTATTGGGATGAAGGTGTCTCTTGCGCAACATATATCATTAATAGGTTTCTAACCAAAAGTGTACAGAATATGGTTCCTGAAGAGACATGGATTGGAAGAAAGCATAGTGTCACTCGCATGAGAGTGTTCAGATGTGTGCCTTATGCACATGTCCCAGATGAATTAAGGAATAATTTGGACATAAAGGGGGAGAAATGTATATTTGTTAGATATAGTGATGAATCCAAGGCATACAAGCTCTACAATCCATTAACCAAGAAAGTAATAATCAGTAGAGATGTGAAGTTCATAGAAGAGGAAACATGGGATGGAAGTTTGGAAAAGACAATCAATGTGAAAACATGTATACCACAGGAAGACAAAGAGGAATTGACCACATCAAGTAATTCCTCAATGATGACTCCTCCTACTCCTATTCAAGCTCAATAAAGTAGTCAGCAAGTAACACCATCAACAAATAGCATGAAAATGTCGCATAGTCAAGCAAATACTACTCCAAGCACACCGCAAATACCTGCAACATCATCTACTTCAAGCGCAACATCAAGTGACATGTCAAGTTGATCTTCTGCAAGGATAAGAAGACAAAATTTTGGAAATTTAAGTGAAATTTATGAGCAAAATGAAGTTGATAATAGTTCAGGTACGAATTCCTTATTTGCATTGTTTTTTCATGTAGATGACCCAATCCATTTTGAGGATGCAATAAAAGAAGAAGAATGGCTAGCGACAATGGATGAAGAAATAGAAGTAATAGAAAAGAATTTTACATGGGATTTAGTGGACCTTCCACAAGGAAAAGAAGTCATTGGAAAGAAGTGAGTTTATAAGACCAAGAGCAACATTCAAGGAAACATTGAAAGGCATAAGGCAAGGCTATTTGTCAAAGGATACAAGCAGCAGCATAGAAGACACTATGCAGAGACATTCATGCCAGTCACGATGATGGAGATAGTGTGTACAGTGTTTTCAATTGTTGCACAACATAAATGGAAAGTGTATCAAATGGACGTGAAGTCAACGTTCTTGAATGGAGCGTTGAACGAGGAAGTATATGTTGTGCAACCGCTTGGTTGTGAGGTAGAAGGCCAAGAAGTCATGATGTATAGGTTGAGGAAAGCTCTTTATGGGCTGAATCAAGAATCATGTGCATGGTATAGAAGAATAGACACTTACTTAACGGACAATGGTTTTGAAAAATGTGATGGAAAGCCTACTCTCTACATTAAAGAAAGTAGGGGTAAACTTCTTATTATTGTTTTGTATGTAGATGATTTGATTTTTACAGGGAGTGATGATCTCCTCATTATTTATTTCAAAGAAGTCATGAAAAGTGAGTTTGAAATGATAGACTTGGGGTTGTAAAGGATTTTTTTGGGCATATATGTGAAGCAAACATAAAATGGTATTTTTATTTCTCAAGCAAATTATGTAGCAGACATTTTAGAGAGTTTTAATATGCAAAACATCAAGCCCACACCAATGCCAATCCAACATTATACAAAAATATGGTGGGCAACTTGATGTATTTGACTGCAACTAGGCCTGATGTAATGTATGCATCAAGTTTGGTGTCTAGGTTCATGGAGACACCCAAGGAGACACATTGGAAAGTATCCAAAAGAATTTTAAGGTATGTGAATGGGACAAAAGAAAATGATATTTTGTACACAAAAACAAATGATTTTAGGTTGGTTTGTTACACTTGCAGTGACTGGGTAGGAAGTGTTGATGATAGAAAGAGCACATCGCGATATTTGTTTCATTTAGGTTCGAGAGCCATTTCATGGACCTCCCAGAATCAATCAATAATGTCATTTTCAACAACAAAATTTGAATATTTCACTTCAACAATAGCCATGTGTCAATCAATTTGGATGAGAAGAATGTTGAGGGATTTATGCCATGAACAATAGGTAACAACAACTATTTATTGTGACAACAATTCCGTAATTCCATTATCAAAGAATTTTGTTTTCCACAAGAGGAGCAAGCACATTGACACTAAATATCATTTTATTATAGAATTGATTAACAATGGTGAAATTGTGTTGTAGCACTGCAAGTCGCAAGACCAATTCGCTGATATCTTCACAAGTCCATTGGAACATGAAAATTGTGTCAATCTAAGAGACTGCTCGGGAATTGTCAATGGTGACAATTGTGATTAAGGGGGAGTGTTTGAAAAAGTAATCTCAACCACCACAGTTATTAATGACAACAACCATACTGAAGGACATGGATTAAATGAAATTCTGAGCGGGAGTACAAACTTTACATTCCACAAGACATCAAATAATTAAGAGAAAATTACCGTTTAATGCAGGCTTGGTAAAATGTATGGTCAGACTTTTATTCCGCAACATGTGCAGGCTCAAAAAACTATTTTTTGTACAATCGCCCATGCTATGTTTTAATACTTTTACCTGTCATGAATTAAGGTATTAAAATGTATGTTTTTAATACACATGTAAGTAGAAAGTCTTTAGACAAGTAGTAGATATAAGTTTGAGAGGTAAGGAGAGAAAATCATGGAGCAATTTGTGGTGGGCACGTAAAAACAATTTAGTTACACAGTTTTACAGTGCTTACAGTGAGTTACTCCACAACTCCTCATGAAATGTAAATACCAGTAAGAACTCTTGTTTTAATTGGTGAATGTATTTCATGTATTCGAAATTATAACGAAAGTTTTATTGCGTTGCTCCCATTTACTCTGTTTTACTCTATTTTGTTGTGCGTAAATATTTAGAGTTATTAAGCTTGTCTTTGTTGCGCAAGTCAAGCTTTGATATAATCTCCGCGACTATTTTTTTGAGGAAACTCATGTGCCTCATCTTTCAACACAGCATTAACAACAACCATGTCTTCACGACTCGTGCACACATTCATGGTTAGCGTGTGAAGCCGCACAACCCAAAGTTCATACTTATGAGGTAAAATTATTTATGCTTGTAAATTCATTAACGAAATTGATTTATAATATTACATTGTTGTGATAAGATCCTCCTCAGATTAAAAACAAAATTATTTCATTATGCTTAAGGATTCATGAATTTTTTCAAGTGAAATGATGAGTTTTTATGTTAATTTTATGAGAAATATAACATAAATAAGATACTGAAAAACAACATAAACATGTACAGAACATCATCAAAACACATTACAACATTTACATGATAAAGGATTTCATCCCTCTTGGGCTACATATCCTTGGTCTAGCTTCCAATGGCTTGACCTCTCTATTATTCTCAAAAGTGTAAAAATATGTGTTTACAATGCTCAAATGGTTATGAAACCTGCTCCAATGAGTCTAGAATGTCTAAAAATGGATACCTAGCCTGTTTTTTCATCCAATTTGGTGGAAAACTAAAGAAGTTATGACCTCTCCTATTTTTCCCAATATTCGCTCCACAAATTTCACCATTTCCGGCATGATCCTATAATTTCGCTCCAAAAAGCTCTAATTGGGTGAAAATTTCACCGCGCGGTGGCCATAAGTTATCAACACCAATAGCTCCATCGCAAATCCCAATTGGCAGGAACCAGCGGGCCTTATGGTTTGTGAAGACTGTGTGTGCGATGTGCGATTGCGATAAATGGCAGACCTGACAAAACTATAAACTGTAGTTTAACTGTATCACATCCAGAATATATCGCAATTGACGGAGCCAAGTAATACATGTAACAAGGCTTTACTCTGTGTGATATCGCAATCACAACCTGATCTTATCAGGGTTGATTTCGTAACACCTCCCTTCTGCAATGTGTGATTGTGATCATCGCATCGCAACCCTGGCTTGCTCTGGGGCCAATTCTTTAACGCTGATCCTCTTGCAATATGTTCATTAAGAACCAAATTGTGGGTATGGTAGCAATGGTTGGTGCTTTTGTGGGTGAGGTCGCGTGTTCAACCTCGGCCTCCCCACATAGAATTTTATTTGACCTTTGAGAGGCCATGTGGTGGCCTCCGGGTTTTCCATGTGTCACCCTCTCATTGGTCCACCTATATAGCCTTCAACCAATAGCATCCTGGAAACTCATGCCTGTATGAACGTGCCACATGGAACTCAATCATTCGTAGATGAGCTTACAGTTCCTCCTCATCTACACATTCAGTTCCAATTGGACAACCTAGTTAGCAGTGAGGACTGTTGACTGGGCTGTCCCCTTTTTTTTTCCAAAAATTTACCTATTTTCCAAAGTGAACAGAATGCATTTCTGAAGCCATACAGTGTTTGTTTTGCACGAAACAAGTTGCGCCAAATTCAGGATGACAATCACTACACGGTCATTTAGGTTTCACACCATTCTGACAATTTTTATTTTTGAACATAATTTTGAGCACCTGATCACTCATCCCCATTGGAAGCCTTTTGGACTCCAAAATATCACTTTCAGTTGTCCAACATGTGAGGGTACAGTTACCTCACCTTTCCAACCTCTATCCATTTGGCTTTGTCCATGTTACTATTAGTAGCAACATCCTTCTTACCAAGATGATGCAGTACATTATGATGCAAATGGTAATCAAATTCCTCTACTTGATTCCTTTGACTCAAGCTTGAATATACATCTTGAAAGTATGTATTTTGTTGAACATAACTTTCATGTAAAACAAAATTATGCTTGAGGATAGTAATTACATAAACTATAGGCCCGGAAATTACACCAACAAACTTGTCACTTATACCTTTCTTATACCTTTTGACCAAGTGGAATAGTAGAAGAAAACCCATGCAATGAAAGTGCCCTTGTTGCTACAACTTAAAAACTACACCATAGAAAATTTCTGAATGAAATGAAATGGCCTTACCATATTGCATAAATATTGCCCCCGCGGCATAGTCACATACATCAACCTAAAACTAAAATGACTTTTTCAAGTTTAGAAGAACAAGTATAAAAGTTGAACTGATATTTTGTCTTAAAGCATCAAATTCCTCTTGTTTTTTGCCTCCCCACTGGAAGACCTTTTGCACAATTTCCAAATAATGCAAATGAGCTACAATAGAAGAAAAATTAACAAAATCTTTCCTCCAACATTGGGATGCTCCCAAAAAGCTTCTTATCCAAATGACTATCTTGAGCATTGACCAATCCATAATGGAATCAATCTTGGAGAAGTCTAACTTCAACTCATCTTCTCCAATATCATGGCTCAAGTACATCAAAGAAGTTTTATCCAACATACACTTTGACATCTTCAATAACAAATGTTCTTGGCATAAGACATCAAGTATTTCTTTCTCATACATGACATGTTCATAATGGAATTTTCTGAAAATGAAAATGTCATCCAAGTAGATTCTCATGTCTAGAAATGGCTGCAATACATCTTGCTTGATATGCATGAAAGTATTAGGAGCATGGAAAATACAAAAAATCATAACAAGCCATTCAAACAAACCTTGCTTTGTTTTGAATGTCTCCTTCAACAACTCTACTTGGATGAAAACCACTTCTTGAATCCCATTCAATGAAATGATTACCATTCTTCTTGGGCATCAAAACAAGGGGTGCACCACATGCTAAAGGAGAAGGTCGAATGATCCTTTTATTCAAAAATCCTTAAAAAAAAAAATTCTACACTTTCCATTCTTAACATCTTGTGCATGTCAATGTTAGGAAGAATACACTTTTGCTGCAATGGTATTTCATGTTGGATTCTCCTCTTGGAAGGAAATCCTTTTGCTTTCTGAAACACCTCATCATCATGGTTAACTACATTAACCAAATCATTTTTCAAGTTTATATTACAACTATCAAACACTTCATAATCAATATCAGCATTAGGTTTGATCATAAGAATCACTAAATTGTTTCTTGAATTCACTAGTCTTTTCATTTGCCCTGCATTAACTAATGAAAGATTTAGTTTCTTGCGATGAGCTTGCACAATATACTCCACACCATCCTTGAACAAGTGGTACTTGTTTTCATGATGATAAAATATTTATTTTCTATCATAAAGGTAAGGACTACCCAAAACAATTCCTGATATATCAAGCGATACAATATCTAATTCAACTTCGTCAATGAAGTTTGTTGTGATTGCAAACCGAAGAATACATTTTCTTGTAACCGGTAAGTTTGTGTCCTTGCATATCCAACCCAATGGATAATTCTTGGGATGTAAAATTGTTTCAAGATTAAGTTTCTTGAATAAGTCATCAGATATCAAATTATCTTGAGACCCACTATCAAAAAGTGTGTCGATTTTTGTATGTTTTGAGATTACCCTCACATGAAATAATTCAATCCTTGTTTCTTCATGTGGAGTGCTAGTGTGACAATTTGATATACTAGTGCTAGCAATGGATTCTTTTCCTTTTATACCCATGGCTGTAATTTTAGTTTCATCACCCGAATCGGATCCAAAATCCTCTTGAATCACAACAACTGTCTTTTCTTTTCCTTTTTTGTTGAATTTCTTTGGTTTCGTTTCGAGATGAAGCTTCCAACAATGAAATTCATCATTGTAGGTTTTAACCTCGTACATAAATTCCCTGAATTCTAAAAAACAAAAAATAAACAAAGGGGGGAGCATAACACACAAAACAAATAAACACAGATATTTTCCCCTGGATCCCAAAACCGGACTACCAGATTTATTTTTCATTATGTTCCTTTCAATGTTACAATACATATATATACATGCCGAAGCATCCAATACCATTGATTGAAAACCATCACGCCCAAAACCATGTGCGAAAACCATGCACAAAACCATAGGTAGGTTCGCCCACCTAATATAGGGTCCAAAAAAATAAATCCTCGGGGTGCTTCCTTGGACCCCATAGAGGGGGGCTAATTGTCCCCTTAAAACCCCGTATATAGGGGGGGCTGCCACCTCCCCTGTGACCCCCCCGCTGCGTAATCGGCGCAACAAAGGGGGCGGGGGAACTATGTGAGCTAGTCGTGGAAAGAATATAACACAACCCAACAATCATGACCCTCTCTGGAACAATGCATGCATGTAACTTTATCTCCTTCTTTTTTGATAGATACGTTTTTATTTGCCTTCCCTTTGAAAGACTTTTCCTTTCCTTTACTCTTAAATGGATTTTTACTACCTTCTTCTGGGGTGTTTTTCCCTCTTGCCTCAAGATGGGTGGCTTGCACACACACATCATCTAGATTATTGGGATTAAACATTAAGATAGTATGCCTAAGGTAACTGTGTAAACCCCCTATGTACTTCAGCAATGTGTCATGTGATTGCAAATCTAAACCTAACATCAAACACCTTTTTTTGAATTCTTGGGTGTAATCTTGCACATTTTGACCTTTAAGTTGTCTAAAGTTTTGTCAATTCGTGATGGATTTCTGCATATAAGCTAGAGGGTAGAATTTTCTTCTGATTTCAGGAATGAAATCATTCCAAGAAATTGAGATCTTACCATGTTTTTAAATCTCTTCTTGGGTATTTGATTCCCACCATACTAGTGTTGCACCCTCCATTCTCAATGAAGCTAACTGAATCTTTATGTCATCCGCTTCAAGGTTTTGAATCCTGCAATAGACCTCCAACTAATGAATCCAATTATCAAGCTTCTCTACATTCACTTCACCATTATACATGGGTAGCTCAAATTTAACATCAAGTTTCAAAAAAGGTGATTTACCAGTTCCTTTTGAAGTATGATGATGAGTATGAGTAAGGGTTGTTTAGTGGAAGAGGGTGCAGATACTTGTGAAGAATAATATGAAGAAGATGGTGGAGAGGGTGGAGGTTTGTCTCCATTTCCATTACCTCCTTTTCCATGACCTCCTCCTGAAGAACCTTCTCCTTTGGGATATTTGGAACTTTCCCCCTGCAACCTGGTATTCCTCTCTTCATAGAGGACCTTTACCATTTCTGTCATATCAAAGAAATCCTTTCTAAAGGTCTTCTCATCTTCTGTCATGTTTATAGGTTCTCCTTCATGAGACATGATCTCTAGAGTCTCAACTGCAACTCGAGGCTGAACTGGTATTGGAGATTGTGGCAACTTTCTCTCCTTCCCCTTGATCCAACTTCAGGGCTTCCAACCAACTTACGTTCTCCTCTTTTGAGTTTTAACCTTATAAGCATGACATAAACTTGCAAACAATTAAATCCTTCTTTCACAAAGAAAAGCTAGAGCTATGAAACCAAAATGATATGATTTGGAATATTAGATTGGTGTGCCAAGATCCTCCTAAGATTAGAAACAAAATGCTTTCATTAGGCTTAAGGATTCATGAATTTTTGCAAGTGAAATGATGAGTTTTTATGTTAATTTTATGAGAAATTTAACATAAATAAAAGACTGAAAAGAAGCGTAAACATGTAAAGAACATCATCAAAAACACATTACAACAGGAATGTGATAAAGGAGTTCACCCCTCGTGGGCTACGTCTCCTTGGTCCAACTTCCAATGGCTTGGGCCTCTCTATTATGCTCAAAAGTGTAAAAAGATGTGTTTACAATGCTCAAATGCTTCTGAAACCTACTCCAATGAGTCTAGAATGTCCAAAAATGGCTACCTAACCTCTTTTTTTATCCAATTTGGTGGAAAACTGAAGAAGCTATGACCTCTCCTAGTTTTCCCAATATTCGTTCCACAAATTGCACAATTTCTGGCATGATCCTACAATTTCGCTCTAAAAGGCGCTAACTGGGAGAAAATTTTGCTGCGTGGTAGACATAAGCTATCAGCACTGACATATCCATCGCAAATCACAATCGGCGGGAACTGACGAGTCTTATGGTTTGTGAACGCAGCGTGGGAAATGTGTGATTATGATAAGCAGAAGACTCGACAGAACTATCGATTGTAGTTAAACTATATTGCATCTGGAATATATCGCAATCATCAGAGCCAGGGTAATACATGTAATGGGGCTTTACTCTGTGCAATATGAAATTGTGATATCACAATCGCAACTTGATCCTATTGGGGCTGATTACGTAACACCTCGCTTCTGTGATGTGTGATTGTGATCTTCTCTTCACAACCCTGGCTTGTTTGGGGGCCAATTCTTTAATGCCAACTCGCCTGTGATATGTTAGTTAAGAACCAACCCGCGGGTGTGACGATAAATATTGGTGTTGGTGTGGTTGAATTTGCAGGTTCGACCCCAGCCTCCCCACATGAAATTTTATTTGACCTTTGAGAGAGCACATGGTGGCCTTCGGGTTGCCACATGTCACCCTCTCATTGGTCCACCTGTATAGCCTTCAACCAATAGCATCCTGCTGACTCATGCCTATACGAATGTGCCACGTGGAGCTCAACCATTCGTTGATGAGATTACAGTTCCACCTCAGTTGCACAGTCAATTCCAACTAGTTAGCCTAGTCGACAATACAGACTGATGGCTGGGCTGCCCCCTTTTTTTCCAAAAAATTGCCTGGTTGCCAAAGTGAACAGAACACATTTCTAAAGCCATACGGTGCCCATTTCACGTGAAATGATTTGCGCTAGATTCAGGATGATGAGCACTATGCGGTGATTTAGGTTCCACACCATTCTAACAATTTTTATTTTTGAACATAATTTTGAGCACCTGATCATGAACCCATGTGACTATGATTAAGGGATTTGATAGTTTGTGTTGGGAATAGTAATGGCTAATTTTTGGGAAGTAGTGAGTTTACCATGTTACTAGTTCTAATTCACCCAAATAATTTTATTCATTCACATTTTCTCTTCAACCACTTTAGCGACTATGATAAAATAGGTATCCACATGGCTATGTGTTTCGGTGTTCAAGTATTATTTTTCTCGGCTTCTAGAATGGATTTAGTAACAACAAATAATCAAATTCCAATCTTATTTACCACATTCCCTCTCATTTTTATTTTCCATGACTTAGAGCTTCTCCACCGATTTTTATATGATGGTTTAAATAAACCCCAAATAATATGTACCATTGAGTATTTGTCATTTTCTATACCCATATAAAACATGGAATATATTAAAATGCCACCTAAGCAGTATCAACTCAAGGGCCTTATGGCATGAAGCATCGCTACTTGTAGAAGTTTGTTTTTCTTAGCCACCTCGCATTGTGAGAATTCATGTTGTAAGTCCTCACAAAACGTTAACAAAAATCATGTGCACGTTCATAGTTTAGCCCTTCAAGCCTCATCACCCAAAGTTCATAGTTTTGAATCAAAAGAATTTATGGTTGTAAATTCAGGGGGCCATGTGACTATGATTAAGGGATTTGACTTAAAATTATACATGTTTAAATATGGTCAATAACCATGGTCACATTGTGTCAAAGATTATCTCATGGTCCAACGTCACATTATGACAACCATGGTCAACCTTGGTCCAACGTCGCATTCTGACACAGATTATGTATATATGAAAATCAACCATCACGAGCCATCATCAATCATGGTCAACTAGGGTCCATTGTCACATTGTGAGAAATATTCTCTTGATTTGAAAATCAATCATGGTCAACCATGGTCAAACAGGGTCCAATCTCACACTATGACAAGGATTGTCTCAATATGAAAATCAACCATGGTCAAGCATGGTCAAGCATGGTCAAGCATGGTCAACCATGTTTATTTTAGTGTTTATAATATTAATCTTACGGTTTATATACCTTGGCTTTATAATATTAATCCCTTTGGTTTAATATTATTCAATGAAGGTCAACCATGGTTAATTAGGGTCAACCATTGGCAACCATTGCAATGTGACAAAATATTTTTCAATATGAAAATCAATCATTTTCTCAACCATGGTCCAATGTCGCATTATGACAAAGATTGTATCAATATGATAATCATGGTGAGTGATGGTCAATCATGGTCAACCATGTTTTATAAATTCAAACATATTCATCCATGGCCAATCATGCTCAACCATGGTCGAATGTCACATTATGATAAAAAAATGTCTTGATATGAAAATCAACTGTTGTCCAACATCACTTTGTGACAAGGATTTTATCTATATGAAAATCAACCATGGTCAACCATATTTATTTTAGTGTTTACAATATTTATATTAGGGTTTATATACCTCGGGTTTATAATATTAGTCCCTTGTGTTTAATAATATTCCCATGGGTTCATAATCCCTTGGGGCTTTAGCATTAATCCCTTGGATTTATTATTTCGTTGGATTTATGATAACAATCCCTTGAGTTTATAATATAAATCACAGTCAACCATGGTCAATCATAGCCAACCATGGTCAATCATGGGCAACCATGTTTATTTTAGTGTTTAGAATATTTACCTTAGGGTTTATATACCTTGGGTTTATGATATTAGTCCATTGGTTTAATATTATTCCCTTGGGTCATAATCCCTTAGGTTTATAATATCAATTCCTTGGGTTTATTATTCCCCTTGGTTTAAAATATCTATCATGGTTAATCATAGCCAACCATGGTCAACCGTCGTTAACCATGGTCAAATGTTGCATTTTGACAAAGATTTTCTCACTATGAAAATGATCCATGGTCAATCATGGTTAATAACCATGGTCACATTGTGTCAAATATTGTTTCATGGTCCAATGTTACATTATGACAACCATGGTCAACCTTGGTCCAATGTCACATTCTGACATAGATTGTCTCTATATGAAAATCAACCATCGTGAACCATTGACAATTATGGTCAACCAAGGTCCGTTGTTGCATTGTGAGAAAGATTCTCTTGATTTGGAAATCAATCATGGTCAATTGTGGTCAACCATGGTCCAATGTAACATTGTGACAAGGATTGCCTCAATATGAAAACCAAACATGGTCAACCGTGTTTGTTTTAGTGTTTATAATATTTATCTTGGGGTTTATATACCTTGGATTTCTAACATTAGTCCCTTTGGTTTAATATTATTCAACGAAGATCAACCATGCTTTATAAAATCAATTCTGGTCAACCACAGTTAAGTAGGGTCAAACATTGACCAACGTCACATTGTGACAAAGATTGTTTCAATATGACAATCTATCATTGTCTCAACCATGGTCCAACCTCGCATTCTCAAAAAGGTTGTCTCAATATGATAATCATGGTCAGCGATGGTCAATCATGGTCAACCATGTTTTATGAAGTCAAACATGGTCACCCATGATCAATCATGCTTAACCATGGTCGAATGTCACATTGTGACAAAAAAATGTCTTGATATTAAAATCAACCATGGTTAAGCATGGTTAACTGTGGTCTAGTGTTGCATTATGACAAGAATTGTCTCTATATGAAAATCAACCATAGTCAACCATGGTCAACCATGTTTATTTTAGTGTTTACAATATTTATCTTAGGTTTTATATACCTTGGGTTTATAATATTAGTCCCTTGGGTTTAATAATATTCCATTGGGTTCATAATCCGTTGGGTGTATAGTATCAATCATGGTCAATCATAACCAACCATGGTCAATCATTGTCGACCATGTTTATTTTACTATTTACAATATTTATCTTAGGGCTTATATACCTTGGGTTTATAATATTAGTCCCTTGGGTTTAATATTATTCCCTTGGGTTCATGGTCAATCATGGAAATCCATATTTGTTTTAGTGTTTACAATATTTATCTTAGGGTTTATATACCTTGGGTTTATAATATTAGCCCCTTGGGTTTAATATTATTTGCATGTTTTCATAATCCCTTAGGGTTTTAGTATTAATCCTTAGGGTTTATAATATAAATTCTATGGGTTTATTATTCCCTTTGGTTTATAATATCTATCATAGTAAACCATGGTCAATCATAGCCAACCATGGTCAACCATGGTGAAATGTCAAATTTTGACAAAGATTGTCTCAATATGAAAATCAGCCATGGTCAACCATGGTAAATAACCATGGTCACATTGTGTCAAAGATTGTTTAATGTTCCAACGTCAAATTGTGACAACCATGGTCAACCTTGGTCCAACGTCGTATTCTGACATAGATTGTCTCAATATGAAAATTAAACATCGTGAACCATCGTCAATCATGGTAAACTAGGGTCCATTGTCACATTGTTAGAAATATCATCTCGATTTGAAAATCAATCATGGTCAACCATGGTCCAACGTCACATTGTGACAAAGATTGTCTCAATATGAAAATCAACCATGGTAAACCATGTTTATTTTAGTGTTTATAATATTTATCTTAGGGTTTATACACCTTGGCTTTATAATATTAGTCTCTTTGGTTTAATATTATTCAATGAAGGTCAACTATGTTTTATAAAATCAATTATGGTCAACCATGGTTAATCGTGGTCAACCATTGGCCAACGTTTCAATGTGACAAATATTGTTTCAATATGAAAATAAATCATTTTCTCAACCATGGTCCAACGTCGCATTATGACAAATATTGTCCCAATATGATAATCATGGTCAATGATGGTCAACCTTGGTTAAGAACGGTCAACCATGTTTTATAAAGCCAAACATGTTCATCCATGGTCAATCATGCTCAACCATGGTCAAATGTCGCATTATGACAAAAATTGTCTTCATATGAAAATAAACCATGGTTAGGCATGGTCAATCGTGGTCCAGAGTCGCTTTGTGACAAGGATTGTCTCTATATGAAAATCAACCATTGTTAACCATGGCTAGCCATGTTTATTTTAGTGTTTACAATATTTATCTTAGGGTTTATATACCTTGGGTTTATAATATTAGTCCCTTGTGTTTAATAATATTCCCATGGGTTCATAATCCCTTGGGATTTTAGCTTTAATTCCTTGGATTTATTATTCCCTTCGATTTATAATAACAATCCATTGGGTTTATAATATCAATCATGGTAAACCATGGTAAATTATAACCAACCATGGTCAATCATGGGCAACTATGTTTATTTTAGTGTTTATAATATTTATCTTAGGGTTTATATACCTTGGGTTTATAATATTAGTCCCTTGGGTTTAATATTATTAGCTTGGGTTCATAATCCCTTGGGGTTTTAGTATTAATCCCTTGTGTTTATAATATAAATTCCTTGGGTTTATTATTCCCTTTGGTTTATAATATCTATCATGGTCAACCATGATCAATAATAAGCAACCATGGTCAACCATTGTCAAATGTCGCATTTCGACAAAGATTATCCAATATGAAAATCAACCATAGTCACACTGTGTCAAAGATTGTCTTATTCTCCAATGTCACACTATGACAACCATGTTCAACCTTGGTCCAACGTCGCATTCTAACATAGATTATCTCAATGTGAAAATCAACTATTGTCAATCATGGTCAACCAGAGTCCAATGTCGCATTGTGAGAAAGATTCTCTCGGTATGAAAATCGATCATGGTCAACCATGGTTCAATAGCGCATTGTGACAAAGATTGTCTCAATATGAAAATCAACCAATGTCATCTGTGGTCAAGCATGTTTGTTTTAGGGTTCATAATATTTATTTAAAGGTTTATATAGCTTGGGTTTACAATATTAATCCCTTGGAATTTTTCGTGCCTTGGGTTTATATTGTCAATCCCTTAGGTTTATTAATCTAAGGTTTCATATTCCTAGGGTATAATAATATTGATAGGGTTATAATATTATTACTAGGGTTTAATATAAATCCCTTGGGTTTATAATCCATTCGGTTTATAATATAAATTTTTTGGGTTTAGAATATTTATCTTAGGGTTTATATACCTTGGGTTTATAATATTAGTCCCTTGGGTTTAATATTATTCACTTGGGTTCATAATCCCTTGGGGTTTTAGTATTAATCCCTTAGGTTAATTATTCCCTTGGGTTTATAATATCAATTCCTTGGGTTTACTATTCCCTTTGGTTTATAATATCTATCATGGTCAACCATGGTCAATCATAGGCAACCATCGTCAACCATCGTCAAATGTCGCATTTTGACAAAGATTGTCTCAATATGAAAATCAGCCATGGTCAATAACCATGGTCACATTATGTCAAAGAGTGTCTCATGGTCCAACGTTGCATTTTGACAACCATGGTCAACCTTGGTCCAACGTCGCATTTTGACATAGATTTGTCTCAATATGAAAATCAATCATCGTCAATCATGGTCAACCAAGGTCCAATGCTGCATTGTGAGAAAGATTCTCTCAATATGAAAATCGATCATGGTCAACCATGGTTTAATAGTGTAATGTGACAAAGATTGTCTCAATATGAAAATCAACCAATGTCATCCGTAGTCAACTATGGTTCAATAGCGCATTGTAACAAAGATTGTCCCAATATGAAAATCAACCAATGCCATATGTGGTCAACCATGTTTTTTTAGGGTTTATAATATTTATTTAAGGGTTTATATGGCTTGGGTTTATAATATTAATCCCTTGGCTTTATTAGTGCCTTAGGTTTATATTATCAATCCCTTAGGTTTGTTAATCTAATGTTTCATATTCCTAGGGTATAATAATATTGATAGGGTTTAATATAAATCCCTCGGGTTTATAATCCATTCGGTTTATAATATAAATTCATTGGGTTTATATACCTTGGGTTTATAATATTAGTCCATTGGGTTTAATAATATTCCCTTTGGTTCATAATATCTTGGGGTTTTAGTATTAATCCTTTGGGTTTATAATATCAATCATGGTCAATCATATCCAACCATGGTCAATCATGGTCCACCATGTTTATTTTAATGTTTATAACATTTATCTTAGGGTTTATATACATTAGGTTTATAATATTAGTCCCTTGGGTTTAATATTATTCACTTGGGTTCATAATCCGTTGAGGTTTTAGTATTAATCACTTGGGTTTATAATATCAATCCTTTGGGCTTATAATATCAATCTGTTGGGTTTATTATTCTCTTTGGTTTATAATATCAATCATGGTCAACCATGGTCAATCATAGCCAACCATCGTCAACCATGGTCAAATGTCGCATTTCGACAAAGATTGTCTCAATATGAAAATCAACCATGGTCGCATTGTGTCAAAGATTGTCTCATGGTCCTGTGTGACATTGTGACAACCATGGCCAACCTTGGTCCAACGCCGCATTCTGACAAAGATTGTGTTAATATGAAAATCAACCATCGTGAACCATCGTCAATCATAGTCAACTATGGTCAACCAGAGTCCTATGTCACATTGCGAGAAAGATTATCTCAATATGAAAATCAATCATGGTTAAGACTCAACCATGATCCAATAGTGCATTGTGACAAAGATTGTCTCAATATGAAAATCAATCATTGTCATCTATGGTCAACCATGTTTATTTTAGGGTTTATAATATTTATCTAAGTGTTTATATAGCTTGGGTTTATTAGTGCATTGGGTTTATAATATCAATCCCTTGGGTTTATTAATGTAAGGTTTCACCTAGGGTATAATAATATTGAAAGGGTTTATAATATTCCTAAAGTTTAATTATAATAATAATAATTATTATTATTAATTAAATAATTAATATTATATTATTTAATTATTTTAAATTATTAATATTATTTATTTTATTATAATGTATTATTAATTATTTAAAATTAATGAATTACTTAATTTTTAAATAATTATTATATTCATACTAATTAACAATAATTTATATATTAACCATATTAATATAATATTTTAAATAATTATTATTTATATAACAATTATTTAATAATTAACAATATTAGTAATAATATTTAATATTTAATATTAACACATTAATTTACCATATTAAATTTATAATATAACATATATAAAATTGACATTTAAGTTTATATCAACCATATTTATTAATATAATTGTGTTAGTTATATAATAATTTAAATAAACCCCAATAATATATACCATTAAATATTTATCTTTTTATCCCGATGCTTTATATAAAACATGGAATATATCAAAATGCCAATTAATCAGTTTTAACTCAAGGACCTTATGGCATGAAGCATCGCTACTCGTACAAATTTGTTTTGCTTGACCACCTCGCATTGTGAGACTTCATGTCATACGTCCTCACACAACGTTAACAACAACCATGTGCACGTTCATGGTTTAGCCTTTCAAGCCTCATAACCCAAAGTTCATACTTTTGAGGACATATTTATGGTTGTAAATTATGAGGACATGTGACAATGATTAAGGGACTGGAATGAAAATCTTCTAAAAGGTTCTTACCTTAAATATAAGAATTATATTTTGCATCACCTATCTTTTGAAATTATCACTCTACACTCTCAACATTTCTTGGAATGATGTCATGATTTTGAAAATCAAAATTACTACAATGTTCAATTCACATTCTTTTAATTAATGTTTTTCATAATTTCAAACTCATTTAACTCCAATACCTTATAATATGTCATTTTGATTGTTTTAAATAACTGTATTTGTATCAAGTTAGCTATGTGACTTAGTTAAATATAATTTTATTTATTTTTAATTTAAAATTATTCACAGCCCATTTGACTTTTCCACCTCTTTTTTCTAATTAAAATTCTCAAACTGAAAAGAACTATGAATATAAAGTATTTTTCTAATTATATATTAATAATATTTTTCAAAACATGAGATAAAACAGATAAATATACATTTAATGTAAAAAAAATATCGAACCAGACAACTAAGAAGATAAAATATTTTTCCAAAAATAATTTAATATTTATTTTTCATAAACATACTATAAAACAAATTACTGCGACTCCAACACTAACTGGAGAGACTACTATTGGAGAAAAAACAAGTATAGTCTTCAATTTATATCAATGTAAGTTAATTGTAGAATAATTTTTAATGATTATTTTTATTTTTAATGAGTAGAGTAAAGGGGGAGATGATCATGTCTTCTTTTACATAATTTTTAGTTTTGAGGATGAATTTAGATAAAGATTTCAAGTGTCAACTTTCATTGAAGATGACTATTATTGAAAATACTTGGGAAAACTTGCAATCTAGTATAGATCTTATAACATTGTTGATCTATGTGGGGTGTAGTCCTCATCACATTTTAGGTTCAATGCTCATTGAAGGGGTCAAGGGTGGTACGTAATTGTGGGGATTACACTATCTCAAGTAGACATCACACAATCGTGATGACACCATCTTGTTATTGGAACACAAACTTACTTGAAACATAAATATAATGAGTGAAGTCTTCCTTAAAGATCAAGTAAGAAATTAAAATAAGGTAAACAAGACGAGATGGAAAACTATTTTTCATTGGGATAGTAGTAAAGTGTTCATTAATTTGTAATTTTGGTTTTCTCTCTTTCTCTAACATACACATACTTGAAGTAGAGAGGATTGTATTTCCACATTCTTATAGTATTTAGAAAAATTATTTCTTCACAAACTAGAGAGGTGTAATCTAAGTATATATGTCATTTCTATGACTAAAATTAGCAAGTTTTGTTATAATTCATAAAATTTTCCATTTTAGAGGGGTGATGATCATTTGACATACAAATACTTTTTCCATGGATGAAAAACCAACAGGGTTAGATAGTTCTACTACCTATCAAATAATGAAATTACTACATCAACTCACCCATCTCATGGATACAATAAATCTCATGTCCTTGTCGTAGCATTCACCAAAGATATTTGAGCTCATTGATGACATAATTCTCTTATCATACAGTCAAATTGTTTACCATGGACGTATGCAAAATGTCCTGGTTTTTTTCAAAAGTCATGGATTCAAATGCTCTAAAAGAAAGGGCAATGCATATTGCATGTTGTCTTGATGGTTCAAGGTGTCTTGTTGACAAGTTATGTTGAGTGTGTGTTCACAAGGTCATGCACGTACGAAGTCACTCGTTCACACACTTAGTCATTTTGCTGAAGCTATGTCGACCGGAGCGACCCCAACAACTAGACCCCCACTTAGATGCACTGCACAGTTTCAGCCCTCAGTGGACATGTATTGTTGCCCAGAATTGCGCAGAGCTTGAGGCTGCCTCCCAGGAAGTTTGACCGAGAAGTGACCCCGGGCCTCACTCCAAAAAATTGCGTAGAAGCTGCCAAGTATGCCTACTCGCGCTAACTGAAGAAATTTTCCAAACATCCTGGACAAACACCCGATGCCTGTCATTGCACAACCCTAAAAAATTGCGCAATTTTCTCAGTCAGTCACCCTGTCAATTGGCCTATTTCTCCTCCTGAAAACTGTGTTGTTTTCATAGGATTTCTCCCAGTTGCCCAGCATCCCGCTCAGCCCAGTAAATGTGCAGGGATGTCCTGCAGGCCAGCCTCCCAGCTCTGCGCAGTTTTGGCCAGTAGCCTCCTGCAGCCTGCTGCCAGCCTCCCCGGAGAAATTGCGCAGTTTTCACTACCAGTCTCCCCTGTTGCCTACACTGTCTCCCTAGAAAAATTGCGCAGATCTACCCTTCAGCTGAGCCAGATCCCGCAAACAGTCATTGCTGGTCTAGATTACCCATCTCATCCTCCCAGTTACCTCTGCGCAATTTTCATGGACAGTGCTCGGAGCTCGCATCCCAGCTTGAAATGTGCTCTGCGCAGTTCAAAGCCTTGTCCTCTCTCCCAATCACTTGCATGTGAAAGAGAAAAACAATGCATCATGGTAGACTAGGATATTTATGGATTTGATGTCGTCTCATCATGAGTGATTATAGATATAGGTACATGGATGAGACATGCGCGACAACGAATGGGATGAACAAGGATCGCATGTAAGGAGACTTGTTCACGAACGGACGAACACATGGAGCATGCCAAGTACAAGCGAAGGAGAGACATGCATGTGCAACATCAAGCAAACACCAAGACCATCGAAGACTACACACACCTTTCCCTGCAGAGGTGAAGTTATGATACACCAAGAGCACATCCATCACTCAGTAGCACTGTAGCTCGACATGGACACCACTACCTGCATGAACATACCAGCTCTGTCATCTTGAGTCATATCATGGTTCATCTTGGCCACATCACTATTGTGGGCCATACTGTTGTAATCAATGTAATATAACGTGGAATTCTAAGAGACCCACATGTAAATCTGAAGAGTCATGTAAGTCAAACAGTCATGAGGGAAGTCAAACAGTCACAAGGGCAAGTTCTACCCTTGGCTATAAATACCCCTCATTTGTACATGCAAAGGAATTTTCACCTTGGCTCCTCCCACATATCCTTGAGAGTTTGTAGTCTTTCTTTGAGGAGTGAGCAGTGGCTCCAATGCCCCACTATCGAGGTTAGTGATGTAATGGTGTACTAATGTGTCTTGGAACTTTTTCTTAATTCAGAAGCCCGATAACATGGCATCACATTTTCACAAATGTATTGTATTTGTTTGTAAGACTATTCTTTGGACACTTGTAATGCATGTTGCTTTAACCTCTATTAAGATAGTTGAACTATTTTGGTTGTTCTAATGCATATGCTTACGAAAATGTGTTGTATAAGTTGTTAATGTTGTCTTGCTCGTGTGGGCTATCTCGTCGGAAACTTGAGATAACCATTTTCATAAACTTGTTATAACGAGCGTCGCACTCATGTGGACTACTCCGTTGAGTGTTGTATGTGTTATCCATTCACTGTGTGTTTGTGACTGTCGCATCCATGTGCACTACTCCGCCCGAAGCTGCACATGTCCTGTTGTGTTGTGTGTCTCTGACAGAGTTGGGGATATTCCCTTTTGATTGGAGACTCACTTCCACCCTCTCCCTCTGCGGTGAAAGAAGCTTGACACAAGTAACATTAAGCACTCACCAAGCAGGCAAACCTCGTTGTATGAACACGAAGCAGACCACTCTCATGTGCTGACAAGCAAGAGCTAAGGAAAACCTTTAAGACAATGGCAACTGGGCCATCATATCGGATGAAAATCCTACACTAAACGCTGTGAGATCTATTTGGGACTTCATACCAGGGAGATCACCTGAACGTTGACGGGTCCAGCACCGTCAAAAATTCTGGTGCTAGAAGGATGGTCGTCAGTTGTTTATGGCTGAATTTCCTCTCACCACCACTCATAAATCATCTATTCAAGAGAGTAACTTGCACTCCCTCTCACCCACGTGCAACTCTGAAGTTGGTTACTCCTCACCTCCCAGACTTGAACACGAAATTTCGTATTAGCACCTTCGCTCTGTCTGTCCTTTCACCCGTCAGTTCAAGAAAGCAGTGGACCTGATCCAATGAATACAAGATCTTCCATACACATCGAGAAAGTCAAAGACCACTCCCATAGGATTTGTTGTATCATCAGTGGAAGAAGCAGTTATTGCCACACTTGAAGGTCTAGCAGAAGCTATTAAGAATAGAGAGGAACCTCCAGCCTTCTAATAGGGAGAACAAGACACCCTCGTGACCTTGGGCTTATATTCTGGTACAAGAGGTGGAGGGGAAGGCAACGGAGCGAGGCGGAGGTGGAGATGAACCAACAGACTGAGAGCTAGAACCGTCAAATTCTGAAGAAGAGGAGGAGGACGAAGAAGAAGAAGACATGGTTGACCAAAACTTGGAATGGATGACTCAGGGACCATTGGCTCTCCTGGCTGCTTTGCATAGGATGCCAAAGCGTTCGGAGAGAATTCTCACAAAGTATGACCTGACAAAGTAGAGAAGGGAGAATATTACTTAGATAACTTCTACCTACAGTTGTAGACACTCGAGGTACAATAGGACAACGTTGCATGTAGACTATTCCCGTGTACCTTAGATGGATGCACGGCAGTATGGTATCACAACCTTCCTATCAACTCCATCCATAACTGGGGTATGTTCAAATTCATGTTTCTGGAAAACTTTGTTGATGACAAGACCCCGGCCATGTTGCTCAAAGAGTTGGGCAGCCTGAATATGGAGGCGAAAGAAAAGGTAAAAGATTTTAATCAAAGGTTTTTGCACATATTGAACAAGTTTGCAATGGACGCGAAACCTCATGACTCCACCATTGCCTATTACTACACGTCCACATTGCCAAGTAGCATTGCGTAGTTCGTCAAGCGAGCTACGAAACCAACATTACTGGAAAACCGCGAAGAGGCAATCGTTGTAGAGAAGGACTTGTGTGTGATTGGAGTCATCAAGGATGATGAACTAGCGAAGGAATCCAGAGATGCAAGTAGGAAGTCCTAGGCTGCGATGAGCAAGGGTAAATACAAGGAAGAAAGTGATATTGAAACCCTTACTCGTCTTGTCAAGAACTTGACAGCAGAAGTGTCCAAGTTTAAAGAACGAACAATTGACACATCTGCAAGTAGTCGACCGCCCAGATAACAGAAAGGAAGCATGTCATCAGACAACAATCGCTTCCTAGATAAAACTGCGTAGATATCTAGTTTAGTGTTCCAATTATAACAATGCGTGATTCTTTCCATGAATACGATCACCCGAAAGGGTCTTGTTCGGAATGGAAATGAGTTGCAGGCTCAGTATGCAACCGTGCACTAAACATAGTGAGCAGTACGTAGTGATAGCCAAGAGACATAGATGACGACGAAGATGTTTCACTTGATGAGGCACCCAGCACTGGGAAGGTAATCAACATGTATTAGTGCTCCTAAGCAGCGCAGAAGAGAAACATCGAGAAGCAGCCCCAAAAGTAAAATGGTCGATACAATCTCAGAAGTCAAGGGCCTCCCCCTAAATTTGGGGAAATGCAAGAAAAGCTTTAACTACTAAGGAAGGTTGATCCACCAGCCATCCAAAAGCAGAAAACGTAAATCAAGCCCGAGAAGACAGTGGCAGACAAGAGTACGTTCATGAGCAGCAAACTACAGAACACTCCGTGAGACAATATGAACACCAGTCTGACCCTAGACACCTCGGTGATTCTACCTACTCTTGACTACAACATTGTGGAAGACATGAAGAAAACTTGCGCAAACATCAGTTTGTTCGAGTTTCCTAAGATTTAGAGTCAATGAGATATTCTACTGTGCGCACTGAGGAAAACATATACAAACAACGCAACCTCTACCAGCAAGGGAGCAAGCACATCTCCTGGTTCACTCACAACTCAACACACTCCGGATGGAAGAAGGAAACTCTATTTTCCCTCCATTCTTTCTTTCATTCGAAATATTTAACTGCAATGTTCACAATGCTTTGGTTGATTCTGGCGCATCAACCAATGCCATGCCACCCTCCATTGACAAGAAGATCAATGTGCAATGGAGCAAGACATACACGCAGATCATCCAACGTGATCGGACATGCGTACCAGCCATTGGTGAACTTCGAGATGTGATCATATGACTATCTCATGACGACTGGGTTCACCAATGCATAAATATATTTTTTGTGGACATACTGGAAGCATATGGCATACTGCTCAGTAGAGACTGGTCTAGAAAGTTGAATGGGTATTTTGCTATAGACTGGTCACACTTGTGGCTTCCGTATCAGGGCAAAAGCAATAGAATCTGGGTGTTATCCGTGAGATACATGAGGCATAACATCACTCCCATTAATGGTGAGAATGAACTGTTGGCCTTCGTAGAGCTCATGTTTGGCAACTGCCTCTTGGAAACAACGTTGGGGTGTTATCTCGCACAACCAACTCCAACCCCACCAAACATGCAGTTGCGTCTCCTTCCTTGCCCAACTAATAGAAATGAAACTTTTACAATGCATTGTAACACAAGTAGCAGTGGAAGTAGCAGCAGTAGTAGTAGTACAAGCACGTTGAACAGTCTGTGTACAGATGAGTTGTGGACCATGTAATTTGATGGATCAAAGACGCAGGTTGGCTCTATAGCCAGGTGTGTCTTGATTGAACCGAAACACACGAAACATTTTATCTCGAGCCACTTGGAATTAAAGTGCACAAACAACATTGCTAAATGCAAAGCACTCATGTTGGGCTTGCAAAAGGCCATCAGCCTTGATGTTTCCATGCTCAAAGTGGTAGGTGATTCGGAAATAGTGGTACGACAAGTACGTAACACCATACACTCTTTATCACGTCATCTCAAAAGTTACCAGCAAGAGGTATGGTGACTAATATCTATCTTCCAAGCATTCAATATCATTGTTGTGCCAAGAACGCGTAATGCAACTGCCAATGCTTTAGCAAACGCAACTTCTAGAATGTCACCACTTAGGGATAGATTTACTGTTGAAATTTTGTATAAGCCTTCTATCCCTGATAACATAACTAATCTATGTGTTTTTGATGATGATCAATAGATACTACATTTCATGGCCAACACTGATGTCTTCAAAGATGCAGTGATTGACGAAGACGAGCACGAGAAGTCTCTGCAAGTTGGGGTTGATGACAAGAAAGGAAACCTCATCCCCAAAGGTTTGGTATCTTTGGAAAATCTCTATGACTTGCATAACCACTTTCAGGGGCCAAGGAACAAAAAAACCCACAGCTCCACCATGATGCACGAACAGATAAACCTGGGAACGGAACAAGATCCAAAGTTCGTCAATATCGGTATGTGTTGCACGTAGCAGGAGCGAAAATCCTTTGTCCGCTTCTTCAAACAGTACTAGGATGTGTTCGCATGGACATATGATGATATGAAAACATACGACACATGAATAATCCAACATGTCATTCTAATCAAAGAAGGGTTCAAGCCATTCCAGCAGAAGCTCAAGAAAGTACATTTGTCACTTGAATCCCTAAAAGAGCTGACCAACTTATTGGATGCACAGATCATATACAAAGTTCGTCATTCCACATGGGTTTCCAAGCTTGTTCCTATATGTAAGAAGTTTGGGAGATCCACTTGTTCGTTGATTTCTGAAAATTGAACTGTGCCTCGGACAAAGATAATTACCTCGTGCCATCTATGGAGCATATTTTACAGACAGTATTTGGGGCAGACATGTTTTCCTTACTTGACGGGTTTTCATGATATAATCAGGTCCTCGTAGCGGAACCTGATCAACTCAAAAATACCTTCCGTAACAAGTGGGGTACGTTCGCATACAAACGAATGCCATTTGGGCTCGTGAATGCATGCGCAACCTTTCAACGCACCATGGACATCGCCTTCCGGGGCCTCATCGGATAGAGGGTAGTGGTGTACCTTGATGATGTGACTGTCTTTTTAAGAAAATGGTCAGACCACATACGCCATCTAAAGAAAATATTTGAGCGATGCCAGAAATATGGGATTTCCTTGAATCCCAAAAAGAGTGTATTTATAGTGTCTGAGGAGAACCTCCTTGGACACATCCAGAAGTAGGATCAAGGTTGATCTGAACCAGGTATAGACCATTACACAGATCCCTCACCCAGCCAACAAGAAAGCAATGTAGTCCTTCTTGGGAAGGATAAACCTCGTCGGAGGTTCATCTCGGACTATGCACAGATAGTAAAACCAATGCAAGACATGATTAAGAAGGATGTCATCTACAGGTAGGGAAAGAGGGAAAAGAATGAATTCACTCGTATTAAGCAGGCTATAGCAGAAGCACTTACACTTTACAACCCATATTTCAACAAATATTTCCTATTATACACGTTCGCCTCTGACAACTCGCTCGTTGCAGTACTCACTCAGAAGGATGAGCTGAACGATGAATGTCCTATATCCTTCATGAGCGCAAGCATGCGGGGACCCAAAATCAACTACCCCACCATTGAAAAACAAGCATATGAAGTGTACAAGGAAATGAAACACTTCAGACCCTACTTTCTAAAGAACCATTGCATAGTTTATGTGCCTCACCTAACAGTCTGCTCACTACTCGTACAACAAGAGTTGGGTGAACAACGTGCAAAATGGATGACAAGATTGCAAGAGTATGATCTTAACATTAGGCCAGTTCGCATTGTCAAGGGCCATGGTCTCTATAGACTCGCAGTTGAGGTAGTCCACGCACAGGAGGAAGAAGAAGAGCTCGTTGGTTGGGATCAAGAAATCGAGATGTATGATGTAGAGCAAGCACTACCCACTGCATGCAGAAACTCTTGGTACAAAGATGTGCACCAGTACCTTGAGCATGGCACCATACCCTCTCACTTCTCTATGAGACAGAAGAGGGCACTACACCTCAAAGATTTATCCTATCAGTTGGTGCACAAAGTACTTTACAGAAAGCACAATAACGGAATCTTGCTCAGGTGCCTGGAGGCACATGATTTAGAGAAGGTCTTGCATGATATGCATGACAGACCAGTCGGGGACCACTTTGCAGGAAATACCACTACGCACAAAGTTATGCGATATGGTTTCTACTAGCCCACATTGTTCAAGGTTGCACATGCACACACCCACAAGTTCCTGGTTTGTCAGCGATGCATCGTAAGAACATGAAGGTTAGTAGCCTCGTTGCACCTTGTTGCAGTGACTGAACCATTCCAACAATGGGGCCTGGACATCATCGAGGAAATTTTCCCACAATCGTTAAAACAACACCGCTACATCTTGACAACAACGGATTACTTCATGTAGTGGACAAAAGCAGTTCTGCTCAAGCAAGTGAATGACTAGGAAGTCATCAACTTCCTCCAACAGAACATGATCTCACACATTGGTTTCTGGTATTGCTTGTGTTTGAAAATGCAACTTACTTTTCATCTTTGAAGATTTATGATTTCGCATTTCAATATGGTATTGTGCTAAAACACTCTTCTAACTACTACCCGCAGGGAAATGGTCTCGCCGAATCCACAAATAAAAACCTTATCCGCATAATCAAGAAGACCATTTACTCTGAGTAGTGTAACTGGCATTCTGCCTTGACAAATTCCTTATGGGTTGACCGCGTAACACCCAAACCCTCTCTGAATACTTCACCATACTTCCTGGCTTACAGTAAAGAAGCCATCCTACCACCGAACTTATACTTGCCTGTGCTCCAATTGTCTCAAGAATCCCATGGCAAGCCTTGTCTTCTAGTTCAACATAGGATGGATACAATTTACAAGTTGCAGGAAGAAAGGATGAAATAAAAAGAAGAATTTACACTCCAATAGAACCGTATCAAGAGATGGTTCGACAAGAAGTCTGCAGGCAACACTAACTTCGATGTTGGTGATTTAGCCTTGAAATGGGACAAACCCCATGTGGACAAAGGCAAGCATACGAAGTTCCAATCCTTGTGGATTGGTCCGTACACTATCCACGAGAAACGTAGCCCACACATATCATCTGCAATCACTTGACGGGAGGATTGACAAACTTCCTGTCAACGGCCAATATCTCACACATTACTTTCAGTAAGCGGGGACCGCACCCCGCACCATGTACATATTCTATTTACTACTTGTTGCTTTTCTGCTTTACTTACTACTTTTGCTTCATTTTGTTTTGTTTTCTTAGTGTCATGTTATTTTTGGTTTTGTAAATAAGTGCTGCCCTCTACTGAGTTATGGCTTTGGAATGAGTATGTGGTTGAGATCTAAAGAGTCTTGTGACACTGTAGCACTTGGCCAGTGCTATGTCTACCTTCTCTTGCTTGGTTATAACCTTCAATCGATGAAGCCTTGATGGAAAACACGAGCTGTCTACAAGGGAAGCTTAGGTCCAATCATGAACCTGTGTCCACACTGGGAAACCCCATGCCTATTCTCAGCCTTCTTCTCTGTTAGTAGAAATAGAGAAGGGGAAAACCTAAATGAGAAAACCTATGTCAGAGGTCTTAAATGCTTCCCTGAAGGAACAACCTCTTCTGCTCTCAATAAGTCAGGATCCCTCTTCCGCCCCAAAAATAAATAAGTGGCTATGCCCAATCCTCTTAAAGAATACAAAGGCGAAAGAAGAGAAAGGCTTCCTGCACAAAGAGGTGAAGCATGCAACTCCACTAGGGTACTGACTAGGCTCGTTGGAAGTGTATCAATGTGTGTGTTCCTGCGTGACTCCATCAGGGTACTGTCCAGGGCTACTGGTAGCGGAGCAACACCAGAGATGAAAACTTATACTCTGAATTTTTTTAACTCGCGAGCCAAATTACCCTTCCCAATTTCGAAACAGTGTGATCAAGCTAAAACTTGTTGTTGTGTTTGACTGACTTGGCGAAAGGTGAACCATGTCTGTCCATGGGGTAAGTGGGGAAGCCAAAATAACCCGCACGGCGATTCAAAACTCCCTGAAAGACCAAGGCCCTATGTTGTCAATGGACCAAAACAGAGAAGCTGGATTTCAACCAGTGTGTCACCAAGTGTTATAGCGGCTGCAACACCCTCCAAAATTTTGGCCGACATCCAATTTCGGAGCCTTCCTTGAGTTTTTCCTTGATATTTGTAAACACTCGGGCTCATCCCATGAGCTCATGTTGAGTCTTTGCACCCTCCTCACTTGACTGCTCACCGGACATCTTTTAGCATGTTGGTCACAATGTCATGCTTGCAACCATGTTCTGGCTATGCACAAGTTCCCTCTTCGTGTGTACAATTTGTATCTGCTATGTAAAAACCTTTCGCACTCACACACAGTGTTGTATTCAATCATCGCGGTCGTTCAACGATCTATCACAAGTGTCGCGCTTGTCGTTCACACCAATCAGTCGGTCACACTGGGTGCATGTTGTCTCGATGGTTCAAGGTGTCTTATCCACAAGTCATGTTTAGTGTGTTTTCACAAGGTCGCGCACGTACAATGTCACTCATTCACACACTTAGTCATTTTGCTGAAGCTATGTTTATCGGACCAAACCCAATAGTTGGACCTCCACAAAGTTGCACTGTGCAGTTTCAGCCCTCGGTGAACATGTATTGTTGCCTAGAATTGCTCAGAGCTTGAGGCTACCTCCGAGGAAGTCTACATTGCGTAATCCTGAGTCTACCTGACTAACTATCACCTAGAACAATGGAGAATTTTCTCATCAATCCATCTCAATCTGCGTTTCCCGCAAGCAAAAGCATCAAGCCTCCAACTGGTCAACCGAAGAGTTTGACCGAGCAGTGACCTCGAGCCTCACTCCTCCAAAAGATTGCGCAGAAGATCCCAAACATGCCCACTTCCTCTGATTGAAGAAATTGCACAAACATGTCGGAAAAACACCCGCTTCCTGTCACTGCACTACCCTAAAAAATTGGGCAATTTTCTCAGCCAGTCACCCTGTCAAACGGCCTGCATCACCTCTTGAAAACTGCGTAGTTTTCATGGGTTGTCTCCCAGCTGCCCAACATCCCGCTCAGCCCAGAAATTGCACAGGGATGTCCTGCAAGCCATCCTCCTAGTTCTGTGCAGTTTTGGCCAACAGCCTCCCGCAGCTCGCTGCCAGCCTCCCCGGAGAAATTGCGCAGTTTTCACTCATAGTCTCCGCCTGCTGCCTGCACCGTCTTCGTGGAAAAATTACGCATATTTTCCCTCCAGCCAAGCCAGATCTCGCAGACAGTCACTGCTGATTCAGATTTCCCATCTCAGCCTCCTAGTGACCTCTACACAATTTTCATGGACAGAGCCTAGAGCCCGCATCTCGGCTTGAAATGTGCTCTACACAGTTTCAAAGCCTAGTCCTCACTCCTAGTCACCTGCATCCAAAAGTGAAAAAAATGCATCATGGTAGACTAGGATATTTCTGGATTTCATGTCGTCTCGTCATGAGTGATTGCAGATACAGGTACATGGATGAGACATGGCGTGATGGCGAACAGGATAAACAAGGAGTGCATACAAGGAGACTTGTTCGCGAACGAGCGAACACATGGAGCATGCCAAGTACAAGCGAAGGAGAGACATGCACGTGCAACATCAATCGAACACCAACACAATCGAAGAATCCACACACTTTTCCATGCGAAGTTGAAGCTATGATACACCAAGAGCACATCCATCACTCAGCAACACTCCAGCTTGACATGGACACCACGACAACATGAACATACCATCTCTGTCATGTCGAGTCATGTCATGAGTCATCTCGGCCACATCACTATTGTGGGCCATACTGTTGTAATCAATGTAATGTAATGTGGAAGTCTAAGAGACCCACATGTAAATCTGAAAAGTCATGCAATTCAAACAGTCATGAGGGAAGTCGAACAGTCACAAGGGCGAGTTTTACCCTTGGCTATAAATACCCCTCATTTGTAAATGAAAAGGAATTTTCACCTTGGATCCTCCCTCATAGCCTTGAGAGTCTGTAGTATTTTCTTTAAGGAGCGGGCAGTGGCTCCAATGCCCCGCTATCAATGTTTTTGATGTAATGGTTTACCGATGTGTCTTGGAAGTTTCTCTTAATTCAGAGGACTAATAACATGCCAACCCGATTTCACACATGTATTGTATTTGTTTGTAAGACTATTCTTTGGACACTTGTAATGCATATTGCTTTAACCTATATTAAAATAGTTGAACTATTTCGGTTGTTCTAATACATATTCTTATGAAAATGTGTTATATAAGCTTTTAATGATGTCTCGCCCGTGTGGGCTATCCCACCGAACACTTGACATAACCATTATCATGAACTTTTTATAACGATCGTCGCACTCATGTGGACTACTTCGTTGAGTTTGGTACATGCTTTCCATTAACTGTGTGTTTGTGACTGCCGCATCTGTGTGAACTACTCCGTTGGAAGCTGCACATGTCCTGATGTGTTGTGTGTCTTTGACAAAGTTGGGACTATTCCCTTTCGATTGGAGACTCACTTCCACCCTCTCCCTCTGCGGTGAAAGAACCTTGACACAAGTAACACTAAGCACTCACCAGGCACATGAACCTCGTTGTTCGAAGACAAAGCATACCACTCTCATGTGCTGACAAGCAAGAGCTAAGTCAAACCTTTAAGACAATGGCAACTGGGCCATCATACTGGATGGGAGTCCTACACCAAATGGTGTGAGGTCTAGGTTGTAATTTATACCAGGGAGATCCCCTAAATGTTGTCGGGTCCAGCACCGTCAATAATATTATAGTCCTAAGAAATCATCTCACCATTGGTGTAAGACTGGAATCTATAAAATATTATTTAACAATAAGGGATTACTTGTCACTTTAATCATATGATAGGCTTATGAATTTTCAACAACAAAGTATAAGTTTCCAGTAAGATTGATAATAGATTTTTGATGTTGAGAGCATCCCATGATGGTGGATATGGGGCTACTAGTCTTCCCCTTTGATGTATGCAGAGAATGTGATTTCTTTGAATGAGATGTTTGCTCCTAGATGGATGATGGTAAGGTTCTGCACCTTTTAATGCATTAAGAACTACACAAAAGATTGTGGAATAGTTGGGAATAAACTATCATGAGTTTCCTTGAGGGAATGTTTTAATTATGAAGAGTATTTCAAGTCTATTTATCAAAGTGACATGTGTCATGGAACTATGTTGGCCTTAAGAGTGCAGAGAAAACTGCAAATTTGGGTGTTTTCATGCTGGAAAGTCATAGCATTTTTCCACAAAGATATTGGCATTGACTAGGAGTTGGTGCATTGTTGGGATTTTTAGTACTCTTCAACATGATTTTAACCTTTTCTCTTGCATATCTAAATCATTATATTCTTCAATGTAGACACCTATATGTCCTTCTCTTTCCATTCATATTTCTTTAACCAATTCCTGTCAAAAATGAATAATGTGGGATTTATTTGTGCATAACTCTTGGGAAACCTCAAGTTATCATTTCTAAGGGATCTTTGTTGTGTTAGAAAATTATATATTATGGAGCAATGGAACACATAAAATATTGCAGAAATATAAACACAGAAAACACATAAAACAAGAGAGACACAAATATACGTGGTTCACCCAGTTTGGGCTACGTCCACCCCAAACAGCCAGTCCTTCCTTTCTATTATCCAGCAAAATGAAGAGACACAACCTACAACAGATCTGCTGTAATACCCTCTGTTTTCTCTCATAGTCTCGCCTCTCTATTTCTCGCTCAGAGAATACACATCTATTACATAGCCTCAAATACAATACCCTCATACAAAGAGAGGGGGTTGCCTTCTAGGGAAAAAAACCCTAAACTAAACATAAGTTCTACCATCAGATCATCCGCCTAATGAACGGCCCAGATTGAATAGAAATTACTATACTTTTACAAGGCAATTTGACATCTATTTTTGGCTTCGGGGGCGTTGCCCCTGAGCCCCCGCCGGGGGACCACTGGCCCCCGAACCCCCCAGCCGGGGGGGATCGGCCCCCCCGGACCCCCATGGGGGGGACAAGTACCCCCCGCGTGGAGGGGTGTACAAACTTCCTGGGGTATACATCCGGCTGAAACAAAGACCTCTGAACAATCATGCCCCACACACAACATGTTCGCATTATGAATTATGTGTTGTCCTTTATGGAAACCTACGTTATGAGTGGCAACCTACCTGATGAGTTTTCATTTGATGGAAGCCTACTTAATAAATATGTAAACATGATGTGTCTACAGATGTGACAGATTGTTTTGACAAAGGCATAGTAGTTCAGAGGCAGAGGAATGATAAAGTTGAATGTTCAAGAAGTATACATGGGTTTTGTTACTAAGAAAACCATTCGCTGGAGAATGGTTTTATGCTGTGGTATTGGATAAAGGCTAAGCTATATAAGGTGATGAAGATCAAAGTGGTTGTGTGTGTTCAAGTGATGGAAATCTTATGAATAGTTATATATGAAGCAAATATGCATGTAATGGGCTATTGATGCTTTGCTTAATCTAAACTAAGGATTCTCCTAGGAGTTTGATGATGGATCAGATCCAATAGATCTAAGATGAAAATCATGATTATGAGATGATTTTATTTGTGTTGATAGCATCTTAACGCATGATTTTTCTGTGTATTTCGAGATTTGGGTATGTTTGAAGTTACGTGTTGCAATGAAGATTTGATTATGAATTTGTAGATTTGTATGCGGGTCTTATAACCTGCAAGCCACATACACATGTGAGTGTGTTTCTGGTAAGTTGCATACACGCAGGTTTGGTTCCTTAAAATCATGTACAAACACGTATATGCTTTGAAGAAAGATCATGCATAAAGTAGGGTTTTGATGAAAAAGGATGCCTAATCAGTTTTATTAGTTTTGATATGTTTCTGTTGTTCGCCAATGAAATCTCCTTGATGATCTAGTATTAAACAATGATGTTTTGATTATGGATTGATTGAATGAATACTGTTAAGGTTACTTGTTAGTTATGATTGAAGATCAGAGAAAATTTTGTGGTTGTTTCAAAAATGATGTAGTAAATCTTTGTATGATTTAGTGTGTGACAGTGGTCTAGTTTTTAGGTGTTAGTGGTTTAAGATCTGTACACGGGTATGCTTCATGAAAGGCACGTAAACACGTAGGTTTTCTACTATATGGTTGATCAGGCTTTGCAGTAACAAAATCTAGTTTCTGTGATGTACAATATGTTGTTTGGTATTCTCGTTACAGTGATTTGACTATTCTGGTTGGTTAGTTAAGTTTTTGGTTATTTTTGTGGACTTGGTTTCAGTTATTGGTTGCTTTAGTTGGGTCAGAGATTTATGATTGAGTTACAATTATAAGTTCAATTTGATGATTGATATTGAGCTTAAATTTTGGTAGTGGTTCCAGTCTAAAAATTTGTTGAAACGTGGCCTACAAGTTGTGATGTTATGTAGTAGGTGGATCCAATATCAAAATTTATGAAATGTGGTCCCCGAAGATGAGGGAGTTGGAGCTTCCTTCTAGTGGTAGCTAGTAAATCGAATCAGGGGGTTGGAGCTCCCTTCTAGTAGCAGCTGGAGAACGACTGAAGGTTGTAGCCTTCTGCAGGTTGGTGCCTCCGTATTGGTATAAATTTACACTAGTATAAGATTCAGGGGTTGGAGATCCCTTCTAGTAGGAGCTTGAGAACAAGAGAAGGTTGTAACCTTCTATAGGTGGGTACCCATGTACTGATATGATTCTACACCAGTACAAGATTGTATATTTTTTCTTTATATTAAAAAAAATACAGAGACGGCGGTAACATGTGGTTTTTTCTCGCATTGGGTTTCCACCTTAAATCCTGGTGTTCATGTGTGTTGCTTATGTGTGATGGTTTGTTTTGTTCTTACTACACATGGTTACTGTATATTTAATGTTTAATGAAGTACTCATGCACTGGATCAAGATAAATAGAAGATGAATTATATGACAAATAATTTTACTAGATATACGCTAGTTGCCTTAAGAACATTCACGTACACACGTGTGTTCCCTTTGGTAAAGTTCCGTACAAAAATCAAAATATGAAATTGAAGAGTTTATTATTTTAAAATACTAATCCATCCCCCATCTCATAATGTTTTTCCCAACAATTGGAACCATAGAAGGTCCTTTGGCAGAAGTTTTATCGCTGAAAGGAGATTCGTCAAGATGAGTAATCACGAAGGAGTACTTTCTATCGGACCTTTTATATTTAATGGAACTAAATTTGTATTTTGGAAAGTTAGGATGAGAGCATACTTGCAGACACTAAGAGTTGATGTGTGGGAAATTGTTGAAAGTGGATATCAATATCTAGCCTCTATTACTTCAGATACTTTAGGGAAGAAACAATATGAAACCAATGCAAAAGTTGTAAATGCCATCTTGGGAATTCTGCCCAAGATTGAGTTTGTGAAAGTAATGCATCTGAACACCGCAAAGGAAATGTGGGATAATATTATCCAAAGTTATGAAGGCGACACCAAGGAGAAAAGTGCTAAATGTCAAACATTCAGAATACAGTATGAGATGTTGAAAATGCATGATGATGAAATCATTGCAACATTCTTTCTTAGAGTAGATGAAGTTGTGAATTCTATAAGAAATATTAGTGAATAAATAAAATATGCTTCTATTATTGAAAATATTTTGAGATCTCTATCTCTGAAGTTTGAATCTAAAGTATCTACTATTGAAGAAATGCAAGATCTAAAAATTCTTACACTTGATCAACTCCATGGAATATTGACAAAATTTGAGATGAAGAAAGGTGGTCCTTCAGATATGGGAGAATCAACCTTCAAAGCTATTGAAAAAGGAAAAGAAAAGGAAGAATCAAGTTATGTATAAGAAGAAGAAGAAGAAAATTTTATAAAGAAAATCCAAATGGGTAAAGGAATATTCAGATGTAGGCTTCCTTTCAAGTGTTTTGCTTGTGGTAGAGTTGGTCATTATGCTGCTAAGTTTCGTTATAAAGAAGATCAGGAGAAAGGAAAAGAAGTTTCCAAAACAAATAGGAAGAGATTTGAAAACAAGAGAATTTTTTATACAAAATGAAGACAGTGATGGTCTTTCAAATGGTGAAGAAGGTCAGTCTGATCAAGATTGTCACTTACTTATGGTATTTGAAGATAAGAGTAATAATGAGTTTGGTGGCCTAGAAGAGAAGGGTACTTTTATTGAAGACTTTGATAGGAATATTTTAAATGCAGTAACAGTTATAGATGTCAGCAAATATTCAAGTTTGGGAGAAACCTGCTTTCTAGTGATCAAGAATAACGAAGACAGAGCATCATCAAGTATGGATTTCTATTCAAAATGTGATCCATTTTCTTGTCTATGCAATAATGACAGTGTTGATGATAGTGAAATCATTGAGCTTGCGCTATGGGTAAAAGTGAAAGTAAGCCTATTGAAGCAACAGATCAAGGCAAGTTAGAATAAGTGGAAATGCAGATGTGTCTATGCTAAGCAAAGATAATTATCAACAATGGAAAGGAAAGATCAAGTATAATATAATTAATCTCAATGTTTCGCATTTAGTGTGCGATGGTTACATTATGTTTTCTCCATCCGACAAAGAAGTGCAAAAGAATGGTAAGGCTTTGAGTAACATCTTTTGTAGCATATCTGATGCAATATTGAATAAGGTTGTGCACTATACTACTGCAAAGAAAGTGTGGGATAAGTTACAAGCAATACATGAAGAACTCCCAAAGGAAGATTTCTTAGGTAATCTTATATCTAACAATGTGTCCAAAATGATAGATGGAGTTTCTTTGAAAAGGATTGTTAATCTTAACGATAATTTGTTGGCTTATGATAACAAGGTTCATGTTGGTATGGTATCTAATCAATATTGTGAAGGTCTTGAAGCTGAAGTAATCTCTCTAAGAAAAGATCTTGAAAAATCAAATAGGCGAAATGAAGAACTACTTCAAGCATTTGAAGAACAAGAAAATGGGCTAAAAGAAGGTATTCTCAAATTAAAATAGCAAGTGCAGGAAGGAAGAAAAATTGAAGAAATTATGAAGAAGCAGTATCTAGAGAAGGAAATGCAATATCAGGTTGAGGTAAATATCCTAAAAGGTAAATTAGAAGAAAAGGATAAACATTTGTAATTTCAAGATAATACGAAGATTTTGGATAATATTCTTAGTAGTCAAAGGTGTCCTACCATCAAATCTGGTCTTGGTTTTCATGAAATTGTTAAAGGTGAATTTAACTCACAAGCCGAGGCGAGGAATTATAATGCAAAATCTGAAATGCTCAACAAGGAGATAAGAAGTCAACCTGATCAACAACCAAGGAAAGAAAGTCTTGAAAGGAAATCATTTACTCCTAACTATAGAAGTGTTAATCAATTTTATCCTCTGATCAATAATGTTGAATGTTCCATATGTCATAATTTTGGACATGTTGCAGCTAATTGCAGAAGTAGAATGTTTCAAGCTAATAATCGTCTTACAGAAAGATCATCAGCTTCCTGGTTCTTTAAGGGATATTGTTTTTCTTGCAATATGTTTGGTCACAAAGCCATTTATTGCAATAGAAGGAATATGAAACATATAACATGTTATGTTTGTAACAAGTTTGGGCATGTAGAAAAATAATGCAGGAACAAGTCTATGGATCACCACAGACAACATGGTAAGAAACCAGATAAGAACATTAATATCAGAAAATCTGAAAAAGGTGGATCCACCAATAAGAAAGGAAAAAAAGAATCGAGAAGGTGTGATCTTGCTCTATTCTCATTTGAAGATGAAGATGAATGGTACATAGATAGTGGATGTTCTCATCACATGACTGGAGATAAGAGTAAAATGGAGTCTCTCAGGAAGAACCATCATGGTAATGTTATTCTTGGAACTGATGTTTCAAAAAAACTTCTAGGACAATGTAAAGCCAGAATTAATAAAACTAGAGAAACAACTAATGCTTTATTAGTTCAAGGGCTAAAGAAGAATATTCTAAGCGTAGGAAAAATGGCAGATAAGGAAAATATAATTGTGTTTACATCAACCAAGTGTAAGGTTATGAATGAAGTAATTGGAAAAGTCATAATAAGAGGATATAGAAATCGAGAAAAATTATATGTGTTTGAAGAACGGAATTCTCATAGATATGAGAAAGGTTCAGACTTAGAGTAAAAGAAGATGGTGCCTATTGCAGTCTCTTATTCTTAAATGAATATTTCTAGCATTGATTGCAGAAGTGGTGAGAGGTACTTGACCTCATGAAAATAGAAGATAATTATCAGGTCCTCAAGATCAGTGATATGTAATCTCAGGCGGGAATAATACATGTTGATTCCCATGGTTGTTTTTTATTTTCATGCTGCTTATACTACTGACAGTGCCTCTAGTGTAGTAACAATAAACAGGTACAGTCATAATAGACTCAGGGGGAGCTGAAAGTGTGAAATTTCAGTATATCACTTTTTGTACACGGATCTTATGAAGACAAACCACGTGTATATGTGAGTTTTGAACTAAATAGTCGTGTATATTTTGGTTTGATGAAGAAATAGCGGGACAGACTTAGAAAAAGGGTCTGATATGCTTCAGTAAATTATCAATTAGCTTTTATGTTCTGATGGTTGAAGGTTACAGTCTGTTGATGCTATTTGAAAGTGCTTTTGGCTTGTATAAGTTTTTAATGACTTGATGGATGACTGGTTGGTGAAGATTCTTCGATATCATAATTGATATATGAAATGATATGATAAGATCTAACAGTGAATGGTTGGCACAGGTTCAGGGGGAGAATTTCCTATGCTTCTAATAATGCATTGTTGGAATTATGTTTGCTTCATACATAATGATTCTTTGGTGATGTTGCTTATCTTGATGAAGTTCTTGAATGATGAACTCGTTGATTGTGTCTGCTTTAGTTGCATATTTCTTGATGAAGTGGTGTTGGTGTGATAATTCTTCTTGTGAAGAATTTGGGCCAAGAGAATGATGTTGTAAAGACATGGTTATATTCTACTGCTAGATTTGTTGGATGATACTTGGAAACATGGCATATTGATGATGCTACATTGTCCTATATTACTTTATGATGATATGCTTGGTCCTCTCTTATGGTGTTGTGGCTACATACGAGGTCACAGGTTGATGATATTGAAGATACATTATTCTATCTTACATATTTGATGATGAGTTTCTTATGGTGCAGATCATATATGGTGTATGATAGTTGCTGATGACTGTCATGGTCTTATTGAGGCCTTTTGTCTTGGTTATAAATATTTTATCTATAATTTTATGTAAAGGTCATGTAAATACCTATGATGTAATCATTATAAAATTCATTCATGTATGGACTATTATGGTTAATTCATTTTTGGACATGTGATGTAATTTGTAATCCCACTATGTTTTGGATGTTGATGTAATAATGATGTCAAATATGTAAACCTGTTGTGATTGGGTTCTTGAGTCCTTGGTGATAGGAAAAGTTATAGAGTCATGTACTTCATTATACATCCGTCAGAAACTTCAGCATGTGCTTAGGGGGAGCATGATTAGTGTTCATACTTAGCAATTTAGATACAAAAATCTCCATTCAACATTGGTCAGCCCTTTGCCTTTGAATTCAAAGGGGGAAAGTAGCTTAGTGTTTAGAGAGTATCTTGGTTTGGTGCTTTGCTTGATGTGTTTTATAGGTATTCACAGATTGTGGTGATCAAAGACCAAAGTGGTTTCAATCAAGTCCAAAGGGGGAGATTGTTGGCATTATGAATTATGCGTTGTCCTTGATGGCAACCTACCTGATGAATGGAAACCTTCTTGATGAGTTGTCTCTTGATGGAAAACTACTTGTTGAAGATATAAACAGGATGCTTTTATAGATGTGACATAGATATGACAAAGGCATACAAGTTCATAGGCAGAGGTATGACAAAGGCATATCAATTCCGAAGAAGTTGTATGATAAAGTTGAAAGTTCAATAAGAATACACGAGTTTTGTTAAGAACCAACATGTACCCACGCGTGTATGAAGAAGAAAAAGCGTGTACAGTTTTTGCACCATGGTATTCTAAATCCCAAGGGTCCTTACCATGGTATTTCCCTGCCCAACAACAGATGTTTTGATCCCGTCTAAGAAAACCATCGGCTACATTATTGTTTTGACATGTGGTATTGGATAAGGGCTAAAATATATAAGGAGATGAATATCAAAGTGGTAGTGGTGTGAAATTAATGGAAATCTTATGAATAGTTAGACCTAAAACAAATATGCACGTAATGGGATATTGATGCTTTGCTTGATCTAAACTAAGTATGCACTCGGGAGTTTGATGATGGATCCAATCCAATATATTGGAGATGGCAATCATGTTTATGAGATTATCTGATTTGTGTTGATAACGTCTTAACACATGATTTTTCTATGTATGCCGAGATCTGGGTATGTCTGAATTTTTATGTTGCAGCGAATATTTGATTATGAATTTGCAGATCTGTATGCAAGTTTTATAGGCTGCAAAATGTGTACACATGCGAGTGTGTTTCTGGTAAGTTGCGCACATGTGGGTTTATTTCATGAAAAGCGTGTACACACACGAATATGCTTTGAAGAAAACGTATACAGAAAGTAGGGTTTTGATGAAAATGATGTCTGATCAGTTTAATCTATTTTGATTTGTTTTTATTATCTATCAATGAAGTCTTCTTAAAGATCTGGGCTTAAACAATGATGTCTTGGTTATGGATTGATTGATTGAAGAATGTTGATGTTACTTTACGATTATGATTGAACATCCGAAAAAGTTATGTGATTGTTTCATAATGATGCAATAAATCTGTGTATGGTTTAGTGTTTGTTTCAAAGCGACAGTGTTCAGTTTCCAGTTTTCAGTGGTTTAAGATTTTTACCTGTGTATGCTTCGTGAAAGGTGCATATGCACACGAGTTTGCTACTGTAAAGTAGTGTACATATTTTGACATATGGTTGATCATAGTTTGCAGTAGCAAGATCTGGTTTCTGTGATGTGCAGTATGTTGTTTGATATTCTGGTTATAGTGATCTGACATTTATGTTTGATTGGTTGAGTTTTGGTTAATTCAGTGATTCGGTTTCAGTAATTGGTTGGTTCTGCTAGTTCACTTATTATTTGGTTCAATGGTTGAACTACAGTGATAAGTTTTAGTTTTGATTATTGGTATTGAGCTTAAATGTTGGTAGTGGGTCCAGTCTAAAAAAATTGATGAAACATGACCTACAAGTTGTGATATGTTGTAGCAAGTGGATCCAACATGAAAATTTATGAAATGTGGTCCTAGAAGGTGTTGAGGGTTGTAACCTTCAATGAGGGAGTTGAAGCTTCCTTCCAGTGGTAGTTGGTAAATCAGATCATGGGGTTGGAGCTTCCTTCCAATAGGGGCTGGAAAACGATCGAAGATTGTAGCCTTCTGCATGTGGATGCCTATGTACTAGTATAAGTTTACACCAATACAAGATTTAGGGGGTTGGAGCTCCCTTCCATTAGGAGCTGGAGAATGAGAACAATTGATCTACCCAAGTTGAGAGGGAGCCTGGATAAAAAAGGTACATATCCCCAATTGAGAAGGAGGAAAGAGTGAATACGTTGAAGAGAGAATGAAACTAAAGGTTGAATACAAGTACTACATATGGATTTGCAAAGTACTGAGGCTATATTTGGTGCTACTAAAGAAATAAAAGAAGGAAAACTTCTGACAAGATTTATATGGATAACTTGATGATGATATAAGTGGCATAAGGATTAATAATGACCCCAGAGGTTTATGTTTACTTATATATATGTATATATAAGTTTATTACTGATTGGGGTTGTTTTTGGACATGTAAATCTCTCCATAAGAAGGTTGAACACTTTGGAAGCATGTTTGGACAAATGGATATATCTGGTTTAGTTTATAGGAGAGATGAAGCATCTAATGGAAAGGTGTTTGAGAGGACATCTAACCGACCTATGTGTTAATATCTAGATCCTGAAGAGGGAGGGTGGTGTTGGTGATGGAGCTTCGACCTTGGATACACATATAGATCCCCTGGTTGGTAGTAGAGCTTAAAAGTCTGATGGTACATAGAGTTGGATAAATCTTGAGTCTCCTTAGTCCCACCCAGATAGAATACCCTTGTCATGTATCTAGTCTGTAGCACTGAGTGTGTTAGAACTCTTCATAGTTCATTTTGAGATCTTCCATGAACCTCTGTAATTATGAATACCTCCCTAGTTAAGAGGGTGCATTGAAGAATGTAACTAGTGTCAGTCTTCATAATTATATTTGAGTCATGATGTAATGTATTTGTCAAAAGAAAGAAAGAAAAAATATTATAAAATAAATTGACTTATTAAAGCATGGGTTTCATGCTTGGGCCAATTGTTTTAGGTCAAAGCCTTCATTGTAGGCTTCTATCATTTATGTCAAGTGTCCTTGTCCATGTCATAATGTAATAGACCCTTCTTGGGTTTCATTTGTTAAGAAATATATTTATTTCAATGTAAAATGGGTTAATTAGGCCTCCTCCACCAAGTCGGCCTAAAATAAGGGGAAAAAACACCTATATAAAGGTAACAACTCGACCTCATTTATCAATCTCATTCATCAAGTTCGATCTGCAACTTTTGGGGCTAGAAAATGTGTGATATTCAAGGGAAGAAGAAGAAAGGGCTAGCAAAAGAGAAGGAGGTATCTCTCAAGCACAAGATTTCTACATTCTTTATCTCTCACACACACATGTGAAGATGTCAAGCTACTGGAGGGGCCAAAGTAGTTGGGGTCAAAGTTCTGTAGCTACGAAGTCAAATTTTTGGGTTATTGTTGGGTTGAAGTTGTTGGATAAGAAGAGTCTACTAAATCATCTTGGAAGGATGACTTAGTGGAGGAATAAGGTCTTGGTCTATCTCATTTTGAATTTACTGAAAGAAGATTTTTTGATTGGCCTTTCTCCTATATAGGGGTTTTAGCCTTGGCTGAGTGCCAACATCCAGTGTCCATAATCTTCATGTTTTGTTCTAATAATTTTTTAATGAAAAGAAGATAAAATAATAACATAAAGAAGCAAATAAGAACATAATAATATCACAAGTAATTATCAACATAAGAAAATATTTCTACCTTTCTAATTTTCTGACAAGACCTAGAAATTTCAGCCCTTCTATCACACGTATGAGTTCACAACAAAAATATAGATTCATATGTGAGAGGTCAGGTGAGAGAGAGAGAGAGAGAGAGAGAGAGATCTTCCTACTTCTTGATCCTTATTTCCTCGTTATTTTCTTTTGATACCCAAATGATATCTTTCCTTATGTGATCTTAATTTTTCTAAGGAGAGGAGGTTGAGTGAATTGTATATACATTTTTTATTGGTAAATGGATGCCTCTTTGACTAGGGTTGACTTTACTAGGATGAGGATCCACTTGGCTTATTTGGAGCAAAAAATGCAAATATAAAAATTCAAAATTTTTCTTTTGAAAGAGGACATGAAGAACATGTCTTATATTTATCATTACATATGCATCAAGGGATAAAAATATTAATTATGAAGACCAAACATAACTACAAAATTCAACACGTGAGGCCTTTCGACTTGCCCATAATATAAAAAATAGGGCTTAGACCCTCTCTCAAGACACAAAACATAGCATTAGGGCTTCAATCCTCCTTCCTGGATAGAATAGCTCAACCAAATCCTTCTATGACTCGGTCTTAGCTCAAAAAACACACAAAATAGTACTCATCCCTCTTCTAGAGATGTCCATGTCCTCATATATACTCCAACTCAACTCCTTTGATGGTTCATAGCTCTCTCTTGGCTTCACTATTCACACAAGATGAGATGTTGTGTTCACGCCTCTCCATTAGTCTCTCTAAAATATATCTCTCTAATTATTGTCATAGGTTCCCTTAAGCCCATTGAAGAATATCCTACACAATAATAGAATAAATAAGTAATATCTTTGGGGCTCAAGCCCATGAATTTGGGTCAAAAACCGACTGTCTTGGGTACTTATCCCACAAAATGGGTTTTCTCTCACAAGTCAAGTACCCTATACTTGTGGAAGTGCATCCCAAGCTCACTTTTCAACATTCACAAGCTTCATCCACCATTCTAGGTTTGAATAACTTCACTTATTTCTGCAGATGGTTATGTAAACCCCCTAGATACTTGAGGAATATTTATGGGTTCTTGAGAGAGATATCTAACATTATTTACATCTTCATTAATTATATGGTGTGCTTCCATACACTCTACCCCTATCTCTACCTAAATAAATGCCATCGTATCCATTAGTCCTTTACATGTTTGATAGGGTAGAACTAGGACTTTATGAGAGTTTTGAATCATCCCACTTAGTCACTTTGAGACCCCCCTCTAGCCTCAAGGTTTTCATATGGCTTTCCCAATAGGTCAGGTCATGGCCCTCCAGTTTCAAATTAGAAAAAAAAAATGTTCTTCCTCTATTTGATGAATGCTAAAATAAATCTTTAATTTCTGCAACAAGTGATTTAATGTAAACAAGTCGATTTCACCTTGATATGGCTTGATGTCTACCTTTTCTTCCATCTTGAGTAAGGATTGTGAATAATTCATGGAACTTGAATTGGGCTTTTCCTTTTTGGTTTCTCCCTTATCCTCCTCCTCTGCTTCTTCTTAATCCCTTTATTTTCCCTCTAATATGACCTCGAAGTTGGAATCTTTGTCTTCTCTAATTCCAAGCTTATTTTCTAAATATTCGATGAGAAGGTTCATGTTACATATAATATTTGTGACCTACTCTTCCAATCTTTTGAAACTCTCCTCCACGGATCTTGAGGGTTATTAATATATTCATAATTAGTCAAGGCTAGGGTTTTATGACTTTCAGCTTAATTAATCTAGATCCCTTATAACACCCCAAAATATATCCAAAGAAACCTTCTTTCATACCAATATGATCTGTAAAATATCGTGGATATTCCATTGGAAATTTTGTCACATCAGATATGATAAAATATATTGAAAATAAAAAAAATATATACTATGAGGATTAATTTTCCTTAGATTCCTAGATTTATAAAATTATTGTTTCTGCATAAGCATGCAATATATGAAATATGTAAAATAGAGAATTGTTGAAAAAATGAACACTCACAAACCACAATGACACAAGACATGCTCTAGGAAAACCATATGGGAAAAACCCAACTGGAAGGTGAAGTTGATTTTCTATCTCTTTCTTTGAATAGAAATGGATGCAAGTGCAAGGGAGTGAGACCCATGGTCCATTGGATACTACAAAACACAAAGAATCTCTATTTCTTTGTCTCTATCCACTTGTAGCTACTCTACTCTATTTTCTATGTCTCTATCCCCTTATAGCTACTCAACTCTATTTTCTCCGTCTTTAGTTTTGCTAGCGATTAAGTTTGACTCCTTCAACTCTTAACTACCATTACAATATTGACCCTTCTAGAGTATTATTCTTTGTGTTCACCTAGCTATTCACTTTCCCATGAGTGATGGGGCTAACATGATATCCTTTCGAATCATCGTGATGAAAACAGGAAGGTCAACTTCTAGGTGGCATAAATTTTGCATATTTCCTCCATTTAAGATTTTTATTACGCCATTAGAAAGGTATCTAAGTCTACAATAAAATCAGGGGGTCTCACTCAAGTGAGAATTTTTTGACCCCAAAAAATTTCACAAAATTCCTCAAACTACCACTTGAAGGTTTAAAACCCCATTGTGCCAAACTAGGACCCACGAGTAAAAATGATCTTACGAGCTAATTCCTCCATTTTTTCCACTCTGAAAGCACCAAGATGGATGAAAATAATATAATGACCCAATCTGGATCATTAAATAAAATAGTAATGGGGCAGACAAAGATACATGTCTTTTTTCTTTTTCAAGTTAACTTACCTATAACATATTTGATGTGTAAGACATTATGATGAGTTATGTCTTCTCCTTATGTTCCCTTAGGTTGGAGACATTGTGTTGTCCTTAATATTATACACTAGTTGGTGCTAGGGAGATAAGTATAAGTAAAGACTTTATGATGAGTTATGTATTCTCCTTATGTTCACTTAGGTTGGAGACATTATGTTGTCCTTAATCTTAAATGCTAGCTGGTGCTAGGGAAATAAGTATAAGTAATTTTGGTGTCTTGGGATAGGAAATAAGTTAAGGTTAAAGCCATGTACTAACAAATCCCAAATATATGGTCATTGTAGCTTTACTCCTTGTATGCATGATTTTTTAACTATGCCTTGAAAATGTTTCTCATTTATGTAATTGAATTTATGAATGCATAATAAGTTTAATTACATGCGTAACAATTCATAAATCATGTTAGAATGGTTTTACGAAAAGGCACTTTTACAACATAATATGGTAGAGATGATGTCATATGGGTAACACTTACATCATCATATATCAACTTCAAAAATAGAGAAATTTGATATATACATATAATATAAATCATAAAGAGACAAAAAGAACAAGAAAGGTACTTGATCCTGACTTATGAAGGAACGAAAAAAAATATAGATATACACATAAACACAGAGATGCAACAGAAATAAAACTTCATTTCATCAATATCAAAGAACTGAAATATTCTTACATATATAAATGGAAATAAACTAGCTCAGACGATGGTAGCTTATCTATGAGAAGAGTTGTGGGGGATACTTGCCTCTGAATTGTGTTACAATGAAGCTCAAGGGCCTTTTATTATTGAACAATAAGGGAAAAATTAAAAAACCAAAACCCCAACCCCGGAAGATGGAACACCAAGATTTTGTGGGCCCCTTTTAGGGTTAGAAGGGCAACCAACTTCTCGAGTTCGTAACTTAGTCATATTATCTCTATTTGGCCTGTATGATACCTCATTATACACATTTCTTGGAGTATTAAAAGTCCCTACCTACAAAATTTGACCTGTTGGAGACCTTAAAAAAGTGTCGATTAGGGGGTCAGAACTACTCCAGAAGTTCAGGACCTGAAAAATTGCTAAAAATAGTAAATGTTGCTATAAACAAGGAAACATATGAAAATGACTATAGGTCTAGGTGGAATAGGTGGGTAGAAACCAATATCCACCTAGATCAACCCTCCATCCTTAGGAAGAAATGGTCCCCATTGCATGGAGAGCCTCCATGAGATGAGGAAATTTATGTTGAACCTAGTCCCTGGTGAACCACTTGCCCTGGTGAAGGAGTTGCCCCACTTTGACAAATCGATATAGTTGGATCCTCTCTTGGAGATTGTTTTTTATCTATGTGTCCATGAGGTGATCATTTGTGTTATGTTCCATGCAGTTTGGTTTAACTTCATTTGTGTGATTTGTTCTGCAATATCGGATGTGTCCAATAATGGTGTAAAGTATGGACAAAGGTGGTCCATATTGAATATTGGGTGCAGTACAAGGAATGGTGGAATTTTGAGCTCAAAGGAATTGTCCCATATAGCCTTGGTGATGGTGTATGGTCCATATAGGAGCAAGCGAAGCTTGCGGTGGGGCCCAACGAGGTGTTCCTTCTATATACGTAGCCAAACTTTGTCGCCCACCTAGAATTTGTGTTGCACCCAATATTCATCATGTTGTTGCTTGTACTTAGCATTGGCTCTCTCCAGTATGTCATGGACCTACTGGTGGATGTGTTGATTGTGCTCTATTATAGATCTAACCCAAAAATAATATGATAATAGAAATAAACCCAAGAAATAACAAGATCTGAATATAAATAAATGCTTTTCTTTATTGATTAAACCTTTAAGGTAGGGCAACACCATACATTCACTCTTTAAGGAAGGAGAACACTCCACAAGTTATATGCTTGCCAATACAATAATCCTTGACATCTCTCAATGGGGAGTCTCTATCCTCTATATAGGCCTCAAACATACAATACCATGGGTCATTACCATGGTTCCCTCAATACCATCTATCTAATACCATGGGCTTATTACATTATTGCTAACTACTTGTGGTCCATTACATGATACGGGTTAACCACCTTATTTGTTACTATGGCCCATCCCATTATTACATTATTCCCTTGGGTACCTCCCTCTGTACCCCATATGATGCTCAATGAAGTTGTTAGCCCTATTAGCTTCAAACTGGACATGAGCCAAATCTCCCTGAGTAGTTGCAAATGGTATGGCCACATCAATGGGACATAGTGGTTGGAATCCCCATCCCACCTGAAAGTGATTATGGGTAGTTGAGCTATGGAGAGATCTGTTGTAGCTATGCTTGACATAGGGGAGGATTTCATCCCACATGCGTGGATGCTTCGAGTTGTAAATGAAAATAATGTGTACGATCATCCTATTGATGACTTATGTTTGGTCATCAGTTTGGGGGTGGAAAATCGTGGACTTGGTGAGTTTGGTGTCTAACATCGACCAGAGACTTAACAAAAATTTACTTAGGGACCTGTTGTCCTGATCTGAGACAATGGACTATGGGATCCTAAAGTGCACTCACACTTGTTCAAAGAAGAGCTTAGCAGTGGCTTATGTTGTGATACTCTTTTTACTGGCCGCCAGAATGGCCATCTTAGAGAATAACAATGTAAACTTTGAAATGGGAACTGATATTGTTACCTGTTTCGTAGAGATAGCAAAAAAGTGACCCAATTTTGAAAAGAGGGGATGCGAAACACATATTTTTTTTAGAGCATAGTTTTTAGCACTTTAAATTTTTTTATGTACATTACGTTTTAGAATGTTAGTAATTTGCATGTTGATTTAAAAAAGTGGTGATTCTGTATCA